>VMBQ01008805.1:0-34200 GCA_007657795.1 Dreissena rostriformis
TGTCCATTCGAAAGTCAATCAACTGTCCGTCCATTGGTTTGTCAATCCACTGTCCGTCTATTGGTTAGTCAATCCACTGTCCGTCCATTGGTTAGTCAATCCACTGTCCGTCCTTGGTTAGTCAATCCACTGTCCGTCTATTGGTAAGTCAATCCACTGTTTGTCTTCAGTCAGTCAGTTTGTTAGTCCGGTCTGCTGTCCATCTATTGTCTGTCCATTATATTACAATTTTTAGGGAGAAAGTTCATACCTTCAATAGTCACAACACAGTATAGAGGCTCTACATTTTATTTACACACTAAGATAATAAATATGTACATCAATTAAATTAATGAATAACTCAGTCAAACTTCTTGTATCATTACATGTCTATTCTCAACTTCACTCCCTCCTAGATTCTGCTTGTTCCCAGTTGTAATAACTAAGAACTCGTTGATGGGTAACTCACAACTGACTTTATTCATAGATTCACACAGATATAAACCTCAATACAAATAACTCATGACTGCATGCTTTAACAAGACAATACGAGTTGTGTCCCTTACATCACAATACATGAATCACTTTTTTTTTATAAATACATGGATTCATCAACTACCCTTTCGTTACATATGTGAATAGGTATATGAAAATAACATATTAACCTGTAATAGCACATTATATACTTCTCTTTTCATAAAATCATCATGGGAATTTTTCTTTTAAAACTCAAAGTTTTAAATTGTAATTGAAAAATAGAACATTCTATGTGAACAAAATTCAATTTAATCAAGGCAGAACTTCTTTTAAAATTCAATATTTAAATGAAATTCATAAAGTCAAGTTAACAATTTAACAACATGTAAGACAAAATTATGCACTCAAATAATGTTCCCTAAGTTTCCACAAAATTGTCACTGTTCTCAGATTCAGGCTTTGTTCAGGACAGGATATCTGTGAGAAGACAATGTAATAAACAATTTGCTGTTGGGAAAAAATATTGAATCTTTAAACATTAACCAATATTTTGATATAATACATTAAATATGCAATAACAACATCAAAACGAGTAATAATTTTGATATAACATGCTATATTGCCCAAATACAATGCTAAATATTATGATATATGAAATACAGAATACTGTCTTAGTAAAAAGTAGACTTGCAACAGTACTTTATTTAGAAAAGCTTCTTGGCACAAAACTATCACATGATTTTTGAGTAATCAACTTAAGATTATTTGTTCAAAAATACTGTGTCCATTTTAAACTTAATTGCTATGAATATATTTTCGTAAATTAAATTAAATGTATCATAAATGAAATTGATATAAATAAAACAATTAACACAGACTTTATGTGTTAATTCTTCACACCAGTAATTTTTGACGGGAGTATAATGCCTATCAGGGCCAAAAAACCCTTCTTTCATGTAGCCGAATATCGGCTGCTTCCCNTAAGAAAAAATCGCGATATTTTTCCCCTAAAAAAAGGCTGAGGCCCCTTCCCCAAAAAGGGTGTTTTGGCCCTGCCTATAAATGAATTTTCACTGTTTTTGTTTTAGTTTACACATATGTGGTCATAGGATTATGCCACACTTTAACACACATAATCTTTGAGATAACTTGGTGTTTTCACTACTCGTCCTCAGAACGCGTATGGATTTGTTCTCTGTGGTTTGTTGGCAAATTCCTGTTGTTCCCTGCCAAATCTCTGTTGCTCATTGACAATTCTCTATCGTTCTGTTGTAAATCTCTGGAAAACATCGGTAATTTTGGCATTGTTGCATCTTGTGTTTCAATGACATGTTGGAACTCTTTGGTTTTCATGAGCATAGACATGCTACGCCGATACTCACGTCCACTTTCGTAAGCCTTAACGATGTGCTAACGAGGATATTGCGATTTTCGCACATTCTGCAGGTCTCCATCCTGTTGGTGTTTTGATTCGTACTGCATCATTTGGCTTCAAGTATTCTTTTAACTTTGCGTGTCTGTCGTAGTAGAATTTCTGTTTGCATCTTCTATCATTCAATTTTGAAGCAAACTTTCCTGTTTGGTCAGCTTGGGGTTTCCGCAGTCCTTTTCAATATCCGTATGAGGGTTCTTAAGCCTCTTCATCGCCGAACCTACTTCATCATCTCGAGAAGTGTTATGCAATTATAGCAAGCACAAGTAATGTCATCACCTGTCTCAAAGCTTTTCTTTGTGTGATTCTTCACCGTGAACAGTGAACAGCTCACTTTGATTGCTGATATAGTGGAGATGATGTCATGGTTTAACCCATTTATGCCGAGCGAACTCTCCCATCCTTCTAAATTGGATCAATTTATTTCCAAAATTAGGGATGTCTAGTATATTTATTTCTATATTTAGAATATTTTTTACAGAAATTCCTTTAAGCAAACAGCGTAGACCCTGATGAGACGCTGCATTATGCGGCGTCGCATCTGGGTCTACGCTGTTTGCCTAGGCATTTTTTCTAGACGCTAGGCATAAATGGGTTTATGTTGTATGAATCCACAAATTGTCTGAATTCTTGACTTGAAAATTGTGGACTATTGTCGCTCACAAGCGTGTTCATGATG
Organism: Dreissena rostriformis; assembly: GCA_007657795.1. Taxonomy (NCBI): domain Eukaryota; kingdom Metazoa; phylum Mollusca; class Bivalvia; order Myida; family Dreissenidae; genus Dreissena; species Dreissena rostriformis. Next base: position 2,568 of record VMBQ01008805.1, read on the forward strand.
CCTTATCTTGCAATGTTAGCTTTCATTTGTTTCACTATTGTACTCGTTCTTGTATTGTGTTGCAAATGTGATACTTTGATAATGTTTGAGTAATAATCTACCATGATCAAGTAATGAAAACCATTGACTTCAAATAAGTTTGTACCAACTTTGCTCCATGGTTATTCTGGTACAGGTTGCATAATCATTGGCTCTTTTGCTGGCTTGTTTTTGTATGTCAAGCATACACTGCATTTGCTTACTACATCTTCTATGTGCTTATTCATACCAGGCCAATATACCAACTCTTTGGCCCTTCTCTTGCAATTCACAATTCCAAGATGTGACTTGTGTATAGCTCTCATTGTTTCAGATCTGAGACTCATTGGAATGCAGACATGCTGACATCTGTACAATACGCCATTGTACACTGACAATTCATCTCTAAATTCCCAAAATGGTTTTGCTTTATTCAAATCCAAAAATGATGACTTTTTAAAACAAAACTTGTATATTTAAAAGGATCGACTTCATCGTCACAACGGCAGTTAGAGCTGACAGTACAATTTTTTTTGGCTTCTCCCCTAAATCTTTAATTGCAATTTTAAGTAAATGATGTTTAAATATTGACATTCTTGACATGCAAAAATAGCATTTGCTAATTAGGTTCGACAATGTTAATCTTATAAATAGTTATCTGCTGTTCATTTTTCCATCAGGCTTTCCAGCGTTCCTAGTTTTTCCTGTTTTTTCCTAGTTTTTTTCAAGTCTCCTAGTTTTTCCTAGTTTTTACAAAAAGCTCCTAGTTCTCCTAGTTTTTTTTCAGTGACAAGTCTTAAAATTCTTTAATGGGCATTTTTTTGTTGGTTTTGTTAATTTAATGTCACCTCTGGATATGTATACATGCATTCATAGTGTTTTAAATATATTTTGGTTTGCTGTAGGTATGCATTAATGGTTTGTTTTTCTTTATATATTTGCAGTTCATAGACAGAAGCTGTTTGGCTGACTAGTTCTGACCCAGTTGACAATGACTGTTACACACAAGAACCAAGCCAATTGGTCCAATGTCATTTCAAAAAGCTCCCAATTCAACCTCAACCACTCATAAAGGCATTATGATAGCTTGGTCATGTACATTTTATGATGCCCCAAAGGGTTCCATGTAACACCTCTAAAAGCAATTCTATATTTCTATGAAGGGTGCTCACGATTTGGTTTGCAATTTTTAATCATGTTCAAGAACCAGTTCCAACTTGGACACAAGGCAAATGTCACACTACCACCACTTAAGCAGGATAAGGATAAGGTGATTAGCATGTCAAAGTTCCTTTAAACCTCACTCAATAGAGCACTTGTCCTTAAACCAAATTTTGGTCCCAGTTTTGAAACTTCTGTACACCCTTTACCACAAAGCGACAAATGGCATCCAAATAATGTTTCATGACTGGGGTCATATGTGCGGTGTCTCTGTCCTAGTACCTTCGTTCAAAATATTACTTATCATGGATTTTAAATGCTAGTAGTACATGTATACAGTATTTGGTTTATGTTTTTGCTAATCCCTTGAGAGAGAGAGTGCAGAGAACAGGCACTCTAAATCTTTCTTCTGTCAAATCACATCTTCAATGGCATTTATCACTGTCCTCATGCACTATCATTCAATATTATGTAATATTAGTAGATTTATATTATTCTAATCTGTACTATGATAATTATGTTGTAATTCAGTTTCTAGCATGTGAACTGCAATGTGACCTGAACAGAATCATTTTGAATTGGCGTGAGCTCAGTGCTACATATTTCTTCTTCAGCCAAACCGCTTCTGCATTTGTTTGTATAATGAAATGGTTATACTTACAAAAAGGAATGAAATGTTATGATATTACTCCTAGTTTTTCATAAACCCTTATATTTTTTTCCTAGTTTTCTCCTAGTTTTTTGTTCAGAGCACTCCTAGTTTTCTCCTTGTTTTTTGTTAAGGCCTGCTGGAAAGCCTGTTCCATTCATAATTGCATTTAAATAGATCCTACAAATAGAAATAATAACATTCTATATAATCTGAGTTGACAAACAGTTTAATATTGAATGCGCTAAAACATGTTAAGGAAATTAATGTAGTTATATTTGAATTACCTTAAAACATATCTGACCCGACCTGACCCAAATTTTCTCAGGTATTTTAATTTTGACCCGCCGACCTGACCTGAAGAATATTTGCGACCCGTATGAGCCCTATTGTTCATCATCTTTTCCTGATTTGAACATCCAAATCTTTCTTCCACAAATACCATCAGCTCATCATCCATTGTTTGTTTCTCTTCTTCATTAAATGGCATTCTGCTCAGGCAATCTGCAAGACCCATTTCTTTCCCTTTCTTATGAATCAATTTGAATTCATATGGCTGTAACTTCAGCATCATTCTTTGTATCCGTAATGGTGCTGTATGAATGGGTTTCTTCAGTATGCTTTCAAGTAGTTTGTGATCGGATTCCCAGTCTTGGCATTAATTTTTTTTAGGCACTAGCCGGTCGGGCTACCAGATTGGAAATTTCACTAGCCCGAATCAATTTTAACTAGCACGAATTAAAGTTATAATTATGTATCATTTGTTACTATGTCAGTCTTGGACATAACCTACTCTATCCGGTTATAACAATAGTTTCAGCATCTCGCGACAACACTGTTCAATACTTGTCTACTCAATTAGTGCTCAAGGGAGATAACTGATGCAGTTTTGAATAAGCGTCTATACCAGGGATGTCAATTGTCCCATATTTCGAAATCCGGATAATAAGGTCGGGGGTATGGGGCCGCAGGTCCCCAACGGCGTTTTAGGGCAGACAATCTGTATCACTGCATGTGTATTTGTCATTCAATTGTTTTTTTTTATAAAGAACGTCAAAAATAAATTAAAACTAGAAATCGCGCGGGAGAGCGTCAAAAATAAATTAAAACTAGAAATGGCGCGGCAGATGCCGATGCGTATCCCCACGCCGCATAGATACATGGATGGTCAAGATAGACCGTGTTGTCGTAAGAGATGTTTAGTATTAAAGTGATGTCACGTCAATTGGTGAATAAATGAAGAAGTTATGTTAAAACAAAATTTCGGTCCCAACCCCAACCCCCATTCTCCTCTATCTCCTCCTACACTATAAGCTCTAGAACCTTGAAACTTACACACATGGTAGCTATGAGCATTTATGTTATGCCTTATGGTGCACTATTTGGAGTTTTGATCTGAACCCAGGGGTCAGATCAAAATTCCGTCACCGTCACCGTCGCACATATGCTCATAGCTACCATGTGTGTAAGTTTCAAGGTTCTAGTGCTAATAGTGTAGGAGGAAATATGGTCCGATCAAAAAAAAAAGTGGAGATCAATACAATATCCCCACGCTTTTAAAAGCATGGGGATAATAATTAAAATCGACGAAAAATACTGTATCCGAAAACGACAGTTTTGCACATGAAATAAAATGTGCATATCATTTGATTTCAGACAATGAAAACCAGTTACCTAGCAAATATGTAATAAATATATAATTTTGTTTTCATATTGCTTTTCAATATGCTATTGCAGTGCTTTTCTTTGCAAACCGATCACTTAAAATATTTCAAGATGGCTGACATTTGCAAGGTATCATTGACTCTTAAGATTTTCGGAAAGTAGGGCAGATTTTCTGTCAGTTACTGTTAAAGTCAGCGCCATCTATCAACCAATAAAAAATAAATAAATAATTTACCAGGCAAAATCGATACCCAGCAAAATTTCCGGCATGCCGAGGAACCTTAAACTAGAATAGGATTCTATTTTGGACATGTTACTAAGTTTGGACACGAAAAACCGATCGGGCATCTGTCTTGGAATTTTAACTTGACAGACGCAAAAATCAATCCATCGACTCAGTCGACAGTCATGTGGGTTACGTCCAAGACTGGATTCCACTGTGATTCTTTTATTCCCGTACAGTAGTTTGTGAAAAATCACTCGCAGCCAAATTCTGCCGCTAACATTTCTTTTTCTATTTTAGCAAACTTCTGTTTGCTGATGTCAGAGCACGAGATGCATATGCTACTACCCCATTACATTGAATTATTGCCACTCCTAAACCTCTCATAGATGTGTCCAGGGTTAACATAAACAGTTTTGATAGCAGTTTTGATAAAAGTAAAAGTAACGTTAGACTTCTGTTGACGTCAGTGCCTCCTTGATCCTTTTGAAGACTTCTCTAGCTTCTTTTGTCCAATTCCAATTATCCTGATTTTTAAGGTCTTGTAGAGGAGCATTTAGTTCACTCAATCCAGGACTAAATTTAGCAACATAGGAAAGCATTCCTAGTATCGTAACCAATTCACTCTGGTTCTCTGGCTCTTACATATTGACTATTGTAAAAATTTGTTCTTGTCGGTTTCAGCCCCTCTCCTGTCAGTTTGTGACCATCGTAACTCATTTCAGGCTGTGCAAATACACACTTCTCTTTGTTGAGTTTTAGATTAATGCTTCTTGAATTTTCCAGTACATCCCGTAGCCTCAAATTATGTTCTTCTATGGTATTTCCATGGACTAGAATATCGTCAATAACGATCTCTACATCCTCCATTGCTCCAAAATTCTTCTCCATTTCTCTCTGGAACACTTCACCGGAACATCGTGAACCCATTTGCATTCTGAGGTTTCGTTATTGACCGTGTGGTGTGTTAAATGATACCAATGAGTTTTGAGCTCTTCTCACTCAATTTCACCTGAAAAATATCCAATGTTCGCATCCAATGTAGTGAAATATTTGCTTCCATGCAGTCTTGTTGCAACTTTATCAATTGTGTTAATTGGATAGAGTTCACTCATGATCACCTTGTTCAGATCAGTTGGATCAAAACATATACGAACTTTGCTATTTTATTTCTCACGCACACCATGCTATTCACCCATTCGGTCAGCTCTGTTTGTTTTGCTATTATTTTGCATCGCTCCAGATGGTCTAATTGCTCTTTCAATTCACCCTGTAAAGCTTCTTGAACAGAACGAGGTGCATGTACCACAGGTGTCACTGTATCATTGATCTTGATGTCATACTCCCCTGGCAAACAACCAATTTGATCGCCTAGAACATCACTGAATTCTTTTATCAGTTGCTCTATTTCCATCTGTGAACTGTTTACTCTCACGATGAGGCCTAGTTTCACTGAATCATCTCTGCCCAATAGATTTAAGTTTCTTTGTGGATCAATCACTTTCTAATATTAAATTGTGCTTCATGTTTTTGTATTCGTAGGGTAGTTATTTTTCCAAATGCCTTGATGAGCCTTCAGCTTACACCATGTATGCGGGCATCACTCTTTAACATTGGGAATTTGCACAAAATTTCTTGGCTTTTTTCTTGAGAGCACGTACGTTGCATTGTGCACCACTGTCTATCTCCAAACGCAAATGTTTGTTTTTTACCTTCATGTTTACCGTCCACTTTTTGATACTTGTTTCATCGCCAATGTTTGGTACTGTGTAAACATCATATGTGTGGATGTATATTGTTTGAAAAATCAAATATGTTGTCTTCTTCTGCGTAGTGTACACAAATGTTTGCTGGACCACGACCATAGCCACGGCCTGTGCCACCACTGTGCTGCCAACAACCTCGAGTTGTTGCACATCCTTTACAATATCTTGACGTCTTGAAATGTCCCCTTTTCCCACATACATCACATCTTTTGTAGAATGCTGGACAATTTTTGAACGCGTGCATTTTGCAACACTTTTGGCAAAATGACATCATACTCTTTGACCTGTTTGGTCTTGCACCACATTGGCCATATTTGTCCGGATGCGCCATGTTTACTGCTAGATGTTCTTGAAAAGTCTTAATGTGAGGGTTTTTGAGTTTGATGTGACCTCACGTTTGAATCACCTTTTCAAATGTTAATTGGTCTGCTGGAATTTCTATGAGCTTTTCTGAACACCCATTTATTATCATGTCACAAATGAAACCATCCTTGTGCACTCCATATTGGCAATACTCAGCTTTTTGTTGCAATTCTGTTATGTATCATTAACAGATAATTTACCTCTTATAGTGTTCGGAACTCCTGTCACTTAATGTTTCTTAAGCTGTGGACACCAAAAGGATGATAAAATATAGCTAGCACAGTGGCCAAATGATATTTATCTTCTGCAGGCCTGTGTGCAATACCTGTCTTCATCTGCCAACACTTCTGGCACTCATACAAACAAATCATAAATTTTGACACATTCACAACCCATGTTGGATAATAATACTCCATTTTTTCGACGCCTTGGTTTTTCATGCACACCTAATGGGTCCAGGTGAACTCGAACATTACGTTTGTAAATTTCCCACTCTGCGGCAATCAGGTTTGTCGTTTTGAAGTAAAACGAAACCAAGTCCATTTTGTGATGGGTCAACTTGCAACACAACATCAACTTTTGGATCAAAATACGAGAGTATTTGTCCTGGGTTTTGGGAGATACCCCTTTTATTTAGTTTAAGGCAGTTTCATGCTCTGGGTCACACTGGAAAATACTGTCCTTTTTCAACAATTGTCTTGGTGGACTAGTTATTTCAACAAGATTTGGTGCAAATCTTTGCAAATAGTTTATAATTCCAAGTATTGTCGCAAGTTTCTACTTTGACTGTGGATATGGCATTTTCTGAATTGCCCTTACTATTGAAGGATTGATTTCCAGTCCATTGTCTGTAAGTACAGGGTGCAGGATCATGTGACTTTGTGGGGTTCACAACTAAACGTTAAGGAATGTTAACACACCTGTAAGCGGTGCTTTATTTTCAAATAATTTTTTAAAACATTTTTTCTTAAGAATTTCAACTAGTGCATAAAAGATAGTTTTTATGTTGCTTATGGCAATGTGAAATACATCAGAATTATTTTATTGAATAAGCCTGTGTTATTTAACACAAATTTGATATGTACAGCATTTATGTACACTTTTATGCTGCTCGCAACGTAAAATGTTGTAACCGATTTCAGATGTATTCAAGGATTTATTCTTAAATCTTTAGATATCGGCACAAACTGCAAGAAAAAACGGTCTTTTATGCACTAAAGATTTTTGCAAATGTATTTCAATAATTTTAGATATTTGCAAAAATAAGAATGCAAAAATTCTGTCCAACCCTTGTGTAAACCCCATGTGAACCCGTTGATCATGCACCCTGAGTACATGACCAAAGAATGGTATTTCTGTCTGTCCGACTTCAGTTTTGTTGGCATTTAGCTTTAGAATCTATTTCTTGACAAAACGTAACATAATTTTCTTTGATAATCCTTTACATTTTACAGTATTAATGGACAACACTTAGTCCCCAACTTTATAATTATGTTTACTGAGTTGGCAAGTGGTGGTGAGTGGGGGTAGTGAGTAGTGAGTGGTGAGTAGTAGGTGGTGGTGAGTGGGCATTGGTGATTGTTCAATTGGTGAGTGATGAGAAGTGAGTGGTGAGTTGGGGTAGTGAGTGGTGAGTAGTGAGTGGTGGTGAGTGGGCATTGGTGAGTGTTGAGTTGGTGAGTGGTGAGAAGTGAGTGGTGAGTTGGGGTAGTGAGTGGTGAGTAGTGAGTGGTGGTGAGTGGGTGTTGGTGAGGGTTGAGTGGTGGTGAGTGGGCGTTGGTGAGTGTTGAGTTGGTGAGTGGTGAGAAGTGAATGGTGAGATGATGAGAAGTGAGTGGTGAGTTGGTAAGTGGTGAGAAGTGAGTAGTGGTGAGAAGTGAGTGGTGGTGAGTTGGTGAGTGGTAGTAGTGAGTTGGCGAGTTGGGAGTGTTGAGTTGGTGAGAAGTGAGTGGTGAGTAGTGAGTTGTGGTGAGTTGGTGAGTTGAAGTGAGTGGTGTTGAGTTTGTGAGTATTGAGTGTAAGTGGGTTGTTGTGAGTTTGTGAGTGGTGGTGAGTAGGGGTGGTGAGTGGGGGTAGTGAGTGGTGAGTTCGTGAGTGGTGGTAGTGAGTGGTGAGTTTGTGAGTGGTGGTAGTGTGTGGGAGTAGTGAGTGGTGGTGAGTGGGGGTAGTGAGTGGTGGTGAGTGGGGGAAGTGAGTGGTGGTGAGTGGGGCAGTGAGTGGTGTTGAGTTGGGGTAGTGAGTTGGGGTAGTGAGTGGTGAGTGGGGGTAGTGAAGGTGGTTAGCAGGGGAAGTGAGTGTTGGTGAGTTGGGGTAGTTCATGGTGGTGAGTGGGGGAAGTGAGTGGTGAGTTTGTGAGTGGTGGTGGTGAGTTGGGGTAGTGAGTGGGGGTGAGTAGGGGTAGTGAGTTGTGTTCAGTGGGGTGAGTGTGGGTAATGAGTGGTGGTAGTGAGTAGTGATGAGTTGGGGTATTGAGTGGTGGTGAGTGGAGGTAGTGAGTGGGTGTATTGAGTGGGGGTAGTGAGTGGGGTGAGTTGGGGTAGTGAGTGTGGATATTGAGTGGTGGTGAGTGGGGGTAGTGAGTGGTGAATTCATGAGTGGTGGTAGTGAGTGGTGGTGATTGCTCGTAGTGACTGGTGAGTAGGGGTAGTGAGTGGCGGTAGTGAGTGGCGGTGTGTGGGGGTAGTGAGTGGTGGTGAGTGGGGGTAGTGAGTGGTGGTGAGTGGGGGTAGTGAGTGGTGGTGAGTGGGGGTAGTGAGTGGTGGTAGTAAATGGTGGAAGTGAGTGGTGGTGAGTGGGGGTAGTGAGTGGTGAATTCATGAGTGGTGGTAGTGAGTGGTGGTGATTGCTCGTAGTGACTGGTGAGTAGGGGTAGTGAGTGGCGGTAGTGAGTGGCGGTGTGTGGGGGTAGTGAGTGGTGGTGAGTGGGGGTAGTGAGTGGTGGTGAGTGGGGGTAGTGAGTGGGGGTGATGAGTTGGGGTAGTGGGTGGTGGTGGTGAGTGGTGGTAGTGAGTGGTGAGTTTGTGAGTGGGGGTAGTAAGTAGTTGTACTGATTGGTGGTGAGTGGGGGTAGTTAGTGGTGGTAGTGCGTGGTGATGAGTGCGGGTTGTGGGTGGTGGTGAGTGGGGGTAGTGAGTGGTGGTAGTAAGTGGTGGAAGTGAGTGGTGGTGAGTGGGGGTAGTGAGTGGTGAATTCATGAGTGGTGGTAGTGAGTGTTGGTGATTGGTGGTAGTGAGTTGTAAGTAGGGGTAGTGAGTGGCGGTGTGTGGGGGTAGTGAGTGGGGGTAGTGAGTGGTGGTGAGTGGGGGTAGTGAGTGGTGGTGAGTGGGGGTAGTGAGTGGTGGTGAGTGGGGGTAGTGAGTGGTGGTGAGTGGGGGTAGTGAGTGGTGGTGAGTGGGGGTAGTGAGTGGTGGTGAGTGGGGGTAGTGAGTGGTGGTGAGTGGGGGTAGTGAGTGGTGGTGAGTGGGGGTAGTGAGTGGTGGTGAGTGGGGGTAGTGAGTGGTGGTGAGTGGGGGTAGTGAGTGGTGGTGAGTGGGGGTAGTGAGTGGTGGTGAGTGGGGGTAGTGAGTGGTGGTGAGTGGGGGTAGTGAGTGGAAGTGAGTGGGGATGGTGAGTGGGGGTAGTGGGTGGTGGTGGTGAGTGGTGAGTTTGTGAGTGGAGGTAGTAAGTAGTTGTACTGAGTGGGGGTAGTAAGTGGTGGTAGTGCATGATGATGAGTGCGGGTTGTGGTTGGTGGTGAGTGGGGGTAGTGAGTGGTGAGTTAGTAAGTGGTGAGTCATGAGTGGTGAGTCGTGAGTTGGTGAGTGGTGAGTAAGTGAGTAGTGAGTGGTGTGTTGGTGAGTGGTGAGTGGCGAGGAGTGAGTGGTGCGTGGTGAGTAGTGAGATGGTGCATGGTTAGTAGTGAGTGGTAAATGGTGAGTTGGTGGGTAGTGAGTGGTGAGTTGGTGAGTAGTGAGTGGTGTGTTGGTGAGTCGTGAGTTGGTTAGTGGTGAGTAGGGAGTAGTAAGTGGTGAGTGGTGTGTTGGTGAGTAGTGAGTGGTGAGTTGGTAAGTGGTGAGTAGTGAGTGGTGAGTCATGAGTGGTTAGTTGGTAAGTGGTGAGTAGTGAGTCATAAACGGTGAGTGGTGAGTTGGTGAGTAGTGAGCGGTGAGTTGGTGAGTCATGCGCAGTGAGTTGGTGAGTGGTGAGTTAGTGAGTAGTGAGTGGTGTGTTGGTGAGTAGTGAGTGGTGAGTTAGTGAGGAGTGAGTGGTGGGTTGTGAGTGGTGAGTTGGTAAGTGGTGAGTTGTGAGTTAGTGAGTGGTGAGTTGGTGAGTGATGAGTTTGTGAGTCGTGAGTGGTGAGTCATGAGCAGTGAGTTGGTGAGTAGTGAGTGGTGAGTCATGAGCAGTGAGTAGTGAGTTGGTGAGTCGTGAGTTAGTGAGTGGTGAGTAGTGAGTGGTGAGTTGGTAAATAGTGAGTCGTGAGTAGTGAGTAGTGAGTTGGTGAGTAGTGAGTGGTGAGTTGGTAAGTAGTGAGTGGTGAGTTGGTGAGTGGTGAGTTGGTAAGTGGTGAGTGGTGAGTTAGTGAGTGGTTAATTGGTGAGTGGTGAGTTGGTGAGTCGTGTTTGGTTAATTCGTGAGTGGTGAGTTTGTAAATAGTGAGTGGTGTGTTGGTGAGAAGTGAGTGGTGGTTTGGTCAGTGGTGAGTAGTGAGTTCGTGAGATGTTGTTGTGAGTAGTGAGTTGTTGAGTGGTGTTGGTGGATGTGTGAATGTATTTAAATCAAAATTCAATTGGTTTTATCCGAAGTTTTTAACTTCTGACACCATGTTGTAGTCTAGCTGCCGGTGTAATTAATATAATGTTAGTGGTATGTGGCTACATTTTTATTCATTAATACCCAGGGTAGAAGTGTACAACAAACTATGAAGCATAATCATATAAATACAATATTAACAGTAGAGACAACTCTTACTGGATCTAGTATTCAGTATAACACAGTAATGGTCCTTTAACTATTTCTTGACAATATTTTTCTTCGATAGTCCTTTGCATTTTGCAGTATTAATGCACAGCACTAAATCCCAACTTTATAATTATGTTTACTGATTCGTATATCATAATCCTTCTTCTGGCGAACTGCATTTTTCTTGAGTGTCTCTCTGGCAACTTTATGCACATAAAATAGTTTCCCCTGGAGTTTATTTACAATTACACTGAACTGTCTGGAGTATTCTTTGTCACTATTCAGCCCAACAATATTTCTGCTGGTAAAGTCACTTCCTGACTCAACATTAGCATGCTCACAGCTACGACATGCTGATGTTATAAGATTTAAGTCATCATTCCAGTTAGTTTGATTATCATTAACATAAGTTACTGATTGAACCGCTCTGGAGCACCATAAGCCACGTTTTCGGCCACTTCGGTGTTGTATCCGAAAATCGTTATGCGATAACACTTCCGACCATCTTGCCATTTGACCTGTTGGTGATAGGAATGACATAATCCATCTCAAACTAGATTTCAAGGTCGAGGCCACTGGCGAACGATTTCCACTTTTTGTCATTTTGGCGTATTCCATCACCGTCAATTGTGAGGCCAAGTATATAAATCTGTTTTTGAAGAAGGTGGCACTTGCTAGGTTTGAGTTTTATATTTGTCTTCTCTAACCTTCCCAAAAAGTCATTGAGTCTTAGAATTGCTTCTTCAAATGTTCTCGCTTATGAACAGATGTCATCTAAATATATTATTAGTGTTTTCCACTGAAGACCTTTAAACACTAAATCCATACATCTTTGAAAAAAATGGCTGACCATCCATGAAGACCTTGAAGCATGGTAACATAGTGATACCATCCCCCATTGGAAGTGCAGCATGCTTTTTTTAATTTATCTGCAGCATTTAATTCAATTTGATAAAATCCACTTAACAAATCCATGGATAGAAACCACTTATTTCCACAAAACTCTCTAAACATTTGTCTATCCTTGGAAGAGGGTATGCATTCTTTTTTGTTACCTCATTCATGGGTCTTTAGTCACACACTTCGTGAACACCTCCATCTTTCTTTCTATTAAAAACAAAGGTGCTCAGGACTACAGACTGGTGCTTTCCTCAATAATACCCATATATAATTGCTCCTGAATTATTTTCTTTTTCTGGTCTATAAATGTTCAAGGTACTCATTTTGGTGGTAATTTAATTGGTCTTATATCTGATGCTGTCTCATTATAATGTTTCACTAGTGATGTTTTTCCTAAATCAGTTGGCGAATTTGAGAAAGTTTTATCTTGGCTCATGTAGTGACCCTAACTGCCCTCAGAGGTATTTTCTACGCAAATGTTTTACACCTCTTCCCATTCAAACGTAAACCATTCTGAGCACTTAATTGATAATCAAAGTCAACTCATTTAGAAAATTCATACCAATAAGTCAGTCTTCATGAATTGTTGCAACAAACACAGTATATTCAAACCACTGTCCGCATGATTTAAACCATATTTTACACTGATCCATCTAAAGTTAAAATCTACTTCAAGACTCACTCCGACAGATCAACTTTCATAAGTTCCGGTCATTTGTCTGTTGGTATATTATTGTACAAGCCAGTTGATATAATTGTTGTACAAGCACCTGTGTCTATAACGAAATTCACATTTAGAGACTCGCACAATATAACAGGATAGGCATAAAAAGTCCATCACTTCTAGTACAGTTTGTCAACATGTTCCGGATAATCAACAGTTCCGATTAATTTGTATTTAATTTTCCAGAATGCCCAAGTAAAAACAAAATGATAAGTGTCTAAGCTATACATTAGGTAAAGGAATGAATCAACAAAGTTTTAGCAAGAACGCTTTTGTATTATGCTTGCAGGGGGGATAAATGCGGCAAAAAGTTAACCGGAACTGATTGAATGAGTTATGTTTTGAAATGTGCATATGGATATAGAAGGCTTTATTATTTTCAAATAAACTTTTTGCTGATTGAAAACAAATGCCATGCCAATCTTTTGAAATACTAATTCTGTTAGTTGAATGATTTTTAATAATTTCCCGAAGGGTTAACTTTAATTGGTTATTTTTGACAAAAAACTGCATATGCCATCTGGCCTAACCTGTTATCATACAAAATAAATTTTACCCTTTATTTTTACATCTTCTCACATTGAAACTAACTCCCGAAAGAAATTATTGTGGTCAAAAGAATTAATGTTTTTTTGCCGGGTGATTCTAAACTGGTTGACTGACTGTACTTCTAAATTTAATTGTCTGAAAATGTTTGTCTGTCTGTGAGACCTACGCTGGGCCCTAAGCCTTGGTCTGCCCTAGTTTTCCGAATGGTTATTGAACACATCTGTAGCACATTCAGATGCGAAGTGTCCACAGCGATGACATTTAAAATATGAGATGTCTGTCCTGTCAAGTGTTGTAAATTTTTGCCTTTGACCGCCATTCTTACTCTTCAGCTTGTTTACTTAATTATCAATCTTCTTTTCCAGATTTGCTTTCAAATCCTGGCCAAAATCTTGAAGTCTTGCTTCTGTTACATAATCACCTTGTTGTGGTTTTCACTCAAAGCTACTTACACTCGCCCCTTTAACCTCTTCCCGTAGGCTGTAGTACGTCTCCAATAGATTGCGAGCTTGTTCAATTGTTTTGGGTTCCTTCATTCCTATGAATACTGCTGCTTGTGTATCTAACAGCCCCTTGAGGAAGTGGCGTTTGTTTATAGTTTTCCACGTTCCAAATCAGCGGTCGGAAAACCCTTTAACACAAGCCATTTGATATCTGCTACATATTCTGCTAATTTCTCTTTAGCCTTGTTGAAACGCTTGATTTTAAGTTCAGTTATATGTGATGAATGTTGTTACCTAAACGGCAACTCCAAGGCTGCTTTCAGAACGTCATAATTGCTCAGTGTGTATGTTGCAAGCTGCCGAAAAGTATATTCTGCTGCTTCTCCTCTCAAACTGTTTTTGAGACAAAAAAGTCATTCGTGTTCATCCCAATTGCACCTGTTGACCATCTCAGAGAACAGATGTATGAAGCTCTCCCAACAAGACTTCCAATCAAACAAATGTTGCCTGGGCATAGGAACCTCATTATTATGTCGTTCTGCCCCACTGCTAACGCGCCTCTGACTACCATTTTGAGATTGTTCACCCAACAAACTATTTTCTTGCTGAAGTATACTCATTTGTTTTTTTTTCTGTATTAATTTCATTTATCTGTTGTTGATATTGTCTCACAAGTGTATCTTATAAGTGCACTGCTGCTTCTTCACCATCTTTCTAATTGTGCATTTTCTGTCTCTGCTAAACATAACTTTTCTCCCAATTGTATTTTTTCATCATCATCACTATCTTTGCCATTGCAAAAGTCCTTCTGATTTTTTGACATTTTGGTCTCATGCCTTTGCTTTAAATATAATTTATTAATCCATATAATGCAAATATGCAAGGTAATATAGTCTTGATCCTGACACAATAATATAATATCCACTTTCCTCACAAGCGTGTAAAAGTCCTTATCCTGACGCTGCCACCAGTGTTTTTTCAGGGTGAAAGTTCATAACTTCATTAGTAACAACAAAGAAGATAGACTCTTTTATTTACACTCTAAGAGAATAAAGATATACACCAATTAAATTAATAACTCACTCACACCAATTAAATTAATAACTCACCCTAAACTTCTTGTATCATTACATGTCTACGTTTTACTCCACTCTCTCCCAGATTTTCGCTGTTTATCAATTGGTAGGTCAATCCACTGTGTGTCCATTGGTAAGTCAATCCACTGTCCGTCTTCAGTCAGTCAGTTCTTTACTCGCTTCACTGTCCATCCATTGGAAAGTCTATCCACTCTCCGTCTTCAGTCTGTCATTCAGTCCACTGTCCGTCCATTAGTAAGTCAATTCACTGTCCGTCTTCAGTCAGTCATTCAGTCCACTGTCCGTCCATTGGTAAGTCAGTCCACTGTCCGTCTTCAGTCTGTCATTCAATCCACTGTCCGTCCATTGGTAAGTCAGTCCACTGTCCGTCTTCAGTCTGTCATTCAGTCCACTGTCCGTCCATTAGTAAGTCAATCCACTGTCCGTCTTCAGTCAGTCAGTTCTTTAGTCGCATCACTGTCTGTCCATTGGTAAGTCAATCCACTGTCCGTCCATTGGTAAGTCAATCCACTGTCCGTCCAGTGGTAAGTTAATCCACTGTCCTTCCATTGGTAAGTCCCTCCACTGTCCGTCTATTGGTAAGTCAATCCACCGTCCGTCATAAGGTAAGTCAATCCACTGTCCTTCCATAGGTAAGACAATCCACTGTTGGTCTGTTGGTAAGTCAATCCACTGTACGTCCATAGGTAAGTCAATCCACTGTCCTTCCATTGGTGAGTTAATCCACTGTCCGTCTGTTGGTAAGTCAATCCATTGTCTGTCTATTGGTAAGTCAGTCCACTGTCCCTCTGTTGGTAAGTCAATCCACTGTCTGTCCATTGGTAAGTCCATCCACTGTCTGTCCATTGGTAAGTCAATCCACTGTCCGTCTATTGGTAAGTCAATCCACTGTCCGTCCATTGGTAAGTCAGTCCATTGTCCATCTGTTGTCAAGTCAATCCACTGTCTGTCCAATGGTAAGTCAGTCCAATGTCCGTCTGTTGGTAAGTCAATCCACTTTCTGTCCAATGGTAAGTCAGTCCACTGTCCGTCTGTTCGTAAGTCAATCCACTCTCCGTCCATTGGTAAGGCAGATCACTGTCTGTCTGTTGGAAAGTCAATCCACTGTCCATCCATTGGTAAAACAGTCCACTGTCTCTTCTGTTTGTAAGTCAATCCACTGTCTGTCCATCGGTAAGTCCATCCACTGTCTGTCCATTGGTAAGTCAATCCACTCTCCGTCCATTGGTAAGTCAGTCCACTGTCCATCTGTTGGTAAGTAAATCCACTGTCTGTCCATAGGTTAGTCAGTCCACTGTCTGTCTGTTGGTAAGTAAATCTACTGTCTGTCAATTGGTTAGTCAATCCACTGTCTGTCCATTGGTAAGTCAATCCACTTTTCGTCCATAGGTAAGTCAACCCACTGTCCGTCCATTGGTAAGTCAATCCACTGTCTGTCCATTGGTAAGTCAATTCACTGTCCGTCCATAGGTAAGTCAGTCTACTGTCTGTCTGTTGGTAAGTCAATCCACTGTCTGTCAATTGGTAAGTCAATCCACTGCCTGTCCATAGGTTAGTCAATCCACTGTCCGTCCATAGGTAAGTCAAATCCACTGTCTGTCCATTGGTTAGTCAATCCACTGTCCGTCCATTAGTGAGTCAATCCACTGTCCGTCCATAGGTAAGACAATCCACTGTCCGTCCATTGGTGAGTCAATCCACTGTCCGTCCATTGGTAAGTCAATCCACTGTCCGTCCATTGGAAAGTCAATCCACTGTCCGTCCATAGGTTAGTCAATCTACTGTCTGTCCGTTGGTAAGTGAATCCACTGTTTGTCCATTGGTAAGTCAATCCATTGTCCGTCCATTGATAAGTTAATCCACTGTCCATCTGTTGGTAAGTCAATTCACTGTCCATCTATAGGTAAGTCAGTCCACTTTCCGTCTGTTGGTAAGTTAATCCACTGTATGTCCAAAGGTAAGTCAATACACTGTCCGTTCATAGGTAACTCAGTCCACTGTCCATCAATTGGTAAGTCAATCCACTGTCCGTCTGTTGGTAAGTCAATTTACTGTCCGTCCATAGGTATGTCAATCGACTGTCCGTCCATATGTAAGTCAGTCCACTGTCTGTCCATTGGTAAGTCAGTCCACTGTCTGTCTGTTGGTTAGTCAATCCACTGTCAATCCATAGGTAAGTCAGTCCACTGTCCGTCCATTGGTAGGTCAGTCCACTGTCTGTCTGTTGGTAAGTCAATCCACTGTCCGTCCATATGTAAGTCGATCCACTGTCCATCAATAGGTTAGTCAGTCCACTGTTTGTCAATTTGCAAGTCAATCAACTGTCCGTCCATTGGCAAGTCAATCCACTGTCCGTCTGTTGGTAAGTCAATCCACTGTCCGTCTGTTGGTAAGTCAATCCACTGTCTGTCCATTGGTAAGTCAATCAACTGTCCGTCTGTTGGTAAGTCAATCCACTGTCCGTCCATTTTTAAGTCAGTCCACTGTTCGTCTGTTGGTAAGTCAATCCACTGTCCCTCTATTGGTTAGTCAATCCACTGTCTGTCCATTGGTTAGTCAGTCCACTGTTCGTCTGTTGGTAAGTCAATCCACTGTCCGTCTTTTGGTAAGTCAATCCGTTGTCCGTCTATTGGTAAGTCAATCCACTGTCCGTCCATAGGTAAGTTAATCCACTGTCCGTCTATTGGTAAGTCAATCCACTGTCTGTCCATTGGTAAGTCAATCCACTGTCCGTCTGTTGGTAAGTCAATCCACTGTCCGTCCATTGGTAAGTCAGTCCACTGTCCGTCTTTTGGTAAGTCAATCCACTGTCCGTCTATTGGTAGGTCAATCCACTGTCCGTCCATAGGTAAGTCAATCCACTGTCTGTCCATTGGTAAGTCAATCCACTGTCCGTCTGTTGGTAGGTCAATCCACTGTCCGTCCATTGGTAAGTCAGTCCACTGCCCGTCTGTTGGTAAGTCAATCCACTGTCCGTCCATTGGTAAGTAAGTCCACTCTCCGTTTGTTGGTAAGTCAATCCACTCTCCGTCTATTGGTAAATAAACCCACTGCCCGTCTATTGGTAATTCAATCCACTGTCCGTCCATAGGTAACTCAATCCACTGCCCGTCAATTGGTAAGTCAATTCACTGTCCGTCCATAGGTATGTCAATCCTTTGTCCGTCCATTGGTAAGTCAATCCACTGTCCGTCCATTGGTAAGTCAATCCACTGTCCATCCATAGGTAAGTCAGTCCACTGTCCGTCCATTGGTAAGTCAGTCCACTGTCCGTCCATAGGTAAGTCAGTCTACTGTCTGTCCATTGGTAAGTCAATCCACTGTCCGTCCATTGGTAAGTCAATCCACTGTTCATCCATTGGTAAGGCAATCCACTGTCCGTCCATTGGTAAGTCAATCCACTGTCCGTCCATTGGTAATTCAATCCACTGTCCATCCATTGGTAAGTCAATCCACTGTCCGTCCATTGGTAAGTGAATCTACTGTTGGTCCATTGGTAAGTCAGTCAACTGTCTGTCCATTGGTAAGTCAATCCGCTGTTCATCCATTGGTAAGGCAATCCATTGTCCTTCCATTGGTAAGTCAATCCACTGTCCGTCCATTGGTAAGTCAATCCACTGTCCATCCATTGGTAAGTCAATCCACTGTCCGCCCATTGGTAAGTAAATCCACTGTCTGGCCATTGGTGAGTCAGTCCACTGTCTGTCCATAGGTAAGTCAATCCACTGTCCGTCCATAGGTAAGTCAATCAACTGTCTGTCCATTGGTAAATAAATCCACTGTCTGTCCATTGGTAAGTGAATCTACTGTCTGTCCATTGGTAAGTCAATCAACTGTCTGTCCATTGGTAAGTCAATCCGCTGTCTGTCCATTGGTAAGTGAATCTACTGTTGGTCCATTGGTAAGTCAGTCCACTGTTGTTCCATTGGTAAGTGAATCTACTGTTGGTCCATCGGTAAGTCAATCCACTGTTGTTCCATTGGTAAGTGAATCTACTGTTGGTCCATTGGTAAGTCAATCCACTGTGTGTTCATAGGTAAGTCAATCCACTGTCTGTCCATTGGTAAGTGAATCCACTGTTGTTCCATAGGTAACTCAATCCACTGTTGTTCCATAGGTAAGTCAATCCACTGTCCGTCCATTGGTAAGTCAATCCACTGTTGGTCCATAGGTTAGTCAATCCACTGTTGTTCCATAGGTAAGTCAATCCACTGTCCATCCATTGGTAAGTCAATCTACTGTCTGTCCATATGTAAGTCAATCCATTGTCCATCCATTGGTAAGTCAATCTACTGTCTGGCCATATGTAAGTCAATCTACTGTCTGTCCATATGTAAGTCTATCTACTGTCTGTCCGTAGGTAAGTCAATCCAACTGTCCGTCTATTGATAAGTCAATCCACTGTCCGTCGATTGGTAAGTCAATCCACTGTCCGTCCATAGGTATGTCAATCCTCTGTCCGTCCATTGGTAAGTCAATCCACTGTTGGTCCATAGGTTATTCAATCCACTGTTGTTCCATAGGTAAGTCAATCCACTGTCCATCCATTGGTAAGTCAATCTACTGTCTGTCCATATGTAAGTCAATCCATTGTCCTTCCATTGGTAAGTCAATCTACTGTCTGTCCATATGTAAGTCAATCCATTGTCCATCCATTGGTAAGTCAATCTACTGTCTGTCCGTAGGTAAGTCAATCCAACTGTCCGTCTATTGGTAAGTCAGTCCACAGTCCGTCCATTGGTAAGTCAGTCCACTGTCCGTCCATAGGTAAGTCCGTCCACTGTCTGTGCATAGGTGGGTCAATCCACTGTCCGTCCATAGGTAAGTCAATCCACTGTCGGTCCCTAGGTTAGTCAATCCACTGTCCGTCCCAAGGTACGTCAATCCACTGTCCATCTATTGGTAAGTCAAACCACTGTCCGTTTATTGGTAAGTCAATCCACTGTCCGTCTATTGGTAAGTTAATCCACTGTCCGTCCTTTGGTAAGTCAATCCGCTGTCCGTCCACAGGTAAGTCAATCCACCATCCGTCGATAGGTAAGTCAACCCACGGTCCGTACCTAGGTTTGTCGATCCACCACTGTTCGCCTTAGGTAAGTCCATCCACTGTCCGTTCATAAGTTAGTCATTCCAATGTCTGTCAATTGGTAAGTCAATCCAATGTCTGTCCATCGGTTAGTCAATCCACTGTCCGTCTATTGGTAAGTCAATCCACTGTCCGCCCATAGGAAAGTCAATCCACTGTCCCTCCATTGGTAAGTCTATCCACTGTCCGTCTATTGGTAAGTCAATCCACTGTCCGTCCACAGGTAAGTCAATCCACTGTCCATCTATTGGTAAGTCAATCACTGTCCGTCCATTGGTAAGTCAATCCACTTTCCAACTATTGGTAAGTCAATCCACTCTCCGTCCATTGGTAAGTCAATCCAATGTCCGTCCATTGGTAAGTCAATCCACTGTCCGTCCATTGGTAAGTCAATCTACTGTCCGTCCATAGGTAAGTCAATCCACTGTCCGTCCATAGGTAAGTCATATTCTGTCCGTCCATTGGTAAGTCAATCTACTTTCAATCTATTGGTTAGTCAATTCACTGTCCGTCCATTAGTAAGTCAATCCACTGTCCGTTCATCGGTAAGTCAATCCACTGTCTGTCTGTCCATAGGTAAGTCAATCCATCGTCCGTCCATTGGTAAGTCAATCCACTGTCCGTCGATCGGTAAGTCAATCCACTGTCTGTCGATCGGTAAGTCAATTCACTGTCCATCGATCGGTTAGTCAATCCACTCTCCGTCCATAGGTTAATAAATCCACTGTCCGTCCATATGTAAGTCAATCCACTGTCCGTCCATAGGTATGTCAATCCTCTGTCCGTCCATAGGTAAGTCAATCCACTGTCTGTCCATAGGTTAGTTAATCCACTGTCCATCCATTGGTACATTGTTAGCCAATCCACTGTCCGTCCATTGGTAAGTCACTCAACTGTCCGTCGATCGGTAAGTCAATGCACAGTCCGTCCATAGGTAAGTCAATCCACAGTACCGTCCATAGGAAAGTCAATCCACTGTCCGTCCAAAGTAAGGTCAATCCACTGTCCATCCATAGATAAATAATTCCACTGTTGGTCCATTGGTAAGTCAATCAACTGTCCGTCCATTGGTAAGTCAATCCACTCTCCATCCATAGGTTAATCAATCCACTGTCCATACATAGGTAAGTCAATCCTCTGTCCGTTCATTGGAAAGTGAATCCAACGTCCGTTTTTAGTATGTCAGTCTTTCAGGGTATTTAGGGGTTGGTGTGTATGTTTTTGCGGGGTACTTAGGGGATGGTGTGTATGTGTTTGCTGGGTACTAAGGAAAAAGTCTATATGTGTTTTCTTGGTACTTTGGAGTTGGTGTGTATGTGTTTGGGAGGTACGTAGGGGTAGGTGTATGTGTGTTTGCTGGGTTCTTAGGGGTTGTTGTGTATGTGTTTGCGGGGTACCTAGGGGGTGGTGTATGTTTGTTTGCGGGGGTGCTAAGGGGATTGTGTGTGTGTTTGATGGGTACATAGGGGTTGGTGTGTATGTGTTTGCGGGTTGCTAAGGGGTTGGTGTGTATGTGTTTGCGGGGTACTAAGGTGTTGGTTTGTATGTGTTTGCTGGATGCTAAGGGTTGTGTGTTTGTGTGTGTGTGTGTTTGCGGGGTATATAGGGGTTGTGTGTATGTCTTTGCTGGGTACTTAGGGGGTGGTGTGTAAGTGTGTTTGCAGGGTACCCTAGGGGGGTGTAAGCGTGTTTGCTGGGTACTTAGAGGGTTCTGTGTAAGTGTGTTTGCGGGGTTCTTACCTGTAGGGTTGGGATGTGTGTGTTTGCAGGGTACTTAGGGCATGGTGTGTGAGTGTGTTTGCTGGGTACTTAGGGGGTGGTTTGTAATTGTGTTTGCTGGGTACTCGCGTGGTGGTGTGTACGTGTTTAAGGGGTTCTAAGGGGTGTGTGTATGTGTGTTTACGGGGTATTTAGGGGATGATTTGTTTCTGTTTGCGAGAACTAAGGGGGTGGTGTTTAAGTGTGTTGTCTGGGTACTCAGGGGGTGGTGTGTTTGCTGCCTACTTGGGGGCAGGTGTGTATGTGTTTGACGGGAACTTAGGGGTTGGTGTGTAAGTGTGTTTGCTGGGTACTGAGGGTGTGGTGTGTAAGTGTGTTTGCGGGGTATTTAGGTGTGGTTTGTGTGTTTGCAGGGTACATAGGGGGTGGTGTGTATGTGTTTGCAGGGCACTTAGGGGGTGGTGTGTAAGTGTGTTTGCAGGGTTTTCTAAAAGTTTGTTGTGGGGTACTTAGATGTTGGTGTGTGTATATTTGGGGTACTTAGGTGGTGGTGTGTAAGTGTGTTTGCAGGGTTCCTAGGGGGTGGTGTGTGTGTCTTTGCGGGGAATTAATGGGGTGGTGTGTGTGTCTTTGCGGGGTATTTAGGGGTGTTGTGTGTGTTTGCTGGGTACTTAGGGGGTGGTGAGTAAGTATGTTTGCTGGGTACTTAGGGGTGGTGTGTAAGTGTGTTTGCAGGGTACTTAGGGTATTGGGTGTGTGTTTGCTGGGTACTTAAGCTTGTTTGTAAGTGTGTTTATACTTAGCGGGTGGTGTGTAAGTGTGTTTGCTGGGTACTTAGGGGATGGTGTGTTTTTGTTTGGGGGGTACTTAGGGTGTGGTGTGTTTGCGGGATACTTAGGCTGTGGTGTTTATGTGTAGACTTCAGTAGTGGGTGGAATTATCAGTACTTTGGACTGCAGAAGTGGTGGTGGAATTATCAGTACTTGGGACTTCAGTACCTTGGACTGCAGAAGTGGTGGTGGAACTATCAGTACTTGAAGCTTCAGTATTGGTGGAACTATCAGTACTTGGGACTTCAGAAGTGGGTGGAGCTATCAGTACTTGGGTCTGCAGTAGTGGGTGAAACTACCAGAACTTGAGACTACAGTAGTGGGTGGAGCTAGCAGTACTTGGGTCTGCAGTAGTGGGTGGAACTATCAGTACTTGGGACTTCAGTAGTGGGTAGAACTATCAGTACTTGGAACTGCAGTAGTGTTGGTGGAACAATCAGTACTTGGGACTTCAGAAGTGGTGGTGGAATTATCAGTACTTGGGACTTCAGTAGTGGGTAGAACTATCAGTACTTTGGACTGCAGTAGTGGAAGTGGAACTATCAATACCTTGGACTGTATAATTGGTTGTGGAACTATCAGTACTTGAGACTTCAGTAGTGGTGGAACTATCAGTACTTGGAACTTCAGTAGTAGGTGGAACTATAAGTACTTAGGACTTCAGTAGTGGGTGGAGCTATCAGTACTTGAGACTGCAGAAGTGGGTTGAGCGGTCAGTACGTTGGACTGCAATTATGATGGTGGAACTATCAGAACTTGGGACTTCAGTAGTGGTGGTGGAACTATCAGTACTTTGGACTTCAGTAGTGGGTGGAACTATCAATACCTGGGACTGCAGTAGTAGGTGGAGCTATCAGTACTTGGGACTGCAGTAGTTGCTGGATCTACCTGTACTTGAGACTGCAGTAGTAGGTTGAGCTATCAGTACTTGTGGCTGCAGTAGTGGTGGTGGAAATATCAGTACTTGGGACTTCATTAGTGGGTAGAACAATCAGTACCTTAGTTGTGGAACTATCAGTAGTGGTGGAACTAACAGTATTTTGGACTGCATAAGTGGTGGTGGAATTATCAGTACTTGTGACTTCAGTAGTGGGTAGAACTATCAGTACTTTGGACTTCAGTTGTGGAAGTGGAACTATCAGTACCTTGGACTGCAGAAGTGGTGGTGGAACTATCAGTACTTGAGACATCAGTGTTGGTGGAACTATCAGTACTTGGGACTTCAGTAGTGGGTGGAACTATCAGTACTTGGGACTGCAGAAGTGATGATGGAGCTACGAGTACTAAGGACTTCAGTAGTGGTTGGAACTATCAGTACTCAGGACTTCAGTAGTGGGTGAAGCTATCAGTACTTTGGACTGTAGTAGTGGGTGGAGCTATCAGTACTTGGGACTTCAGTAGTGGGTGGAACTATCAGTACTTTGGACTGTAGAAGTGGTGGTGGAATTATCAGTACTTGGGACTTCAGTAATGGGGTTGAACTATCAGTACTTGGGACTGCAGTAGTGGAAGTGGAACTATCAGTACCTTGGACTGCAGAAGTGGTGGTGGAACGATCAGTACTTGGGAATGCAGAAGTAGTGGTAGAACTATCAGTACTTGGGACTTCATTAGCGGGTGGAACTATCAGTACCTTGGACTGCAGAAGTGGTTGTGGAACTATCAGTACTTGAGACTTCAGTAGTGGTAGAATTATTAGTACTTGGGACTTCAGTAGTGGGTGGAACTATCAGTACTTAGGACTTCAGTAGTTGGTGGAACTATCAGTTCTTGGGGACTTCAGTAGTGGGTGGAGCTACCAGTACTTGGGACTGCAGTTGTGGGTTGAGCTATCAGTACTTGAGACTGTAGTAGTAGGTTGAGCTATCAGTACTTGGGGCTGCAGTAATGATGGTGGAACTATCAGTACTTGGGACTGCATAAGTGGTGGTGGAACTATCAGTACTTTGTACTTCAGAAGTGGGTTGAACTATCAATACCTGGGACTGCAAAATGTTGGTGGAAATATCAGTACTTGTGATTTCAGTAGTGGATGGAGCTATCAGAACTTTGGACTTCAGTAGTGGGATGAGCTGTCAGTACTTGGGACAGCAGTAGTAGTGGTGAGCTATCAGTACTTGGGACTGCAGAGGTGGGTGGAGCTATCAGTACTTGGGACTTCAGTAGTGGGTGGAGCTATGAGTACTTGGGACTTCAGTAGTGGGTGGAGCTAGCAGTACTTGGGAGAGCAGAAGTGGTGGTGGAACTACCTGTACTTGGGAATACAGTAGTGTGTGGAGCTAGCAGTACTTGGGTCTACAGTAGTGGGTGGAGCTATCACTACTTGGGACTTCAGTTGTGGGTGGAGCTATCAGTACTTGGGACTTTAGTAGTGGGTGGAACTATCAGTACTTATGACTGCAGAAGTGGTGGTGGAATTATCAGTACTTGGGACTTCAGAAGTGGGTAGAACTATCAGTACTTGGGACTGCAGAAGTGGAGGTGGAACTATCAGTACCTTTTTCTGCAGAAGTGGTGGTGGAACTATCAGTACTTGAGGCTTCAGTAGTGGTGGAACTATCAGTACTTGGGACTTTAGTAGTGGGTTGAATTATCAGTACTTTGGACTTCAGAAGTGGGTGGAACTGTCAGTAGTTGAGACTTCAGTAGTGGTGGAACTATCAGAACTTAGGGCTTCAGTAGTGGGTAGAACTATCAGTACTTGGGACTGCAGTAGTGGTGGTTGAACAATCAGTACTTGGGACTTCAGTAGTGGGTAGAACTATCAGTACTTGGAACTTCAGTAGATGGTAGAATTATCAGTACGTTGGACTGCAGAAGTGGTGGTTGAACAATCAGTCCCAATCTTGGGACTTCAGTAGTGTCAGTAGTGGGTAGAACTATCAGTACTTGGAACTTCAGTAGTGGGTAGAACTATCAGTACTTTGGACTGCAGTAGTTTGTGGAGCTATCAGTACTGGGGACTGCAGTAATGGGTGGAACTATCAGTGCTCGGGACTGCAGTAGCTTTTGGAGCTATCAGTTCAGGGGTTTGCAGTAGTTGGTGTATCTATCAGTACTTGGAACTGCCGTAGTGGGTGGAGCTATCAGTACTTTGGACTGCAGTAGTGGGTGGAGCTATCAGTACTTGGGACTTCAGTAGTGGGTGGAGCTAGCAGTACTTGGGACAGCAGAAGTGGTGTTGGAACTACCTGTACTTGGGACTACAGAAGTGGGTGGAGCTAGCAGTACTTGGGTCTGCAGTAGTGGGTGGAGCTTGCAGTACTTGGGACTTCGGTAGTGGGTGGAGCTAGCAGTACTTGGGAGAGCAGAAGTGGTGGTGGAACTACCTGTACTTGGGAATACAGTAGTGTGTGGATCTAGCAGTACTTGGGTCTACAGTAGTGGGTGGAGCTATCACTACTTGGGACTGCAGTTGTGGGTGGAGCTATCAGTACTTGGGACTTCAGTAGTGGGTGGAACTATCAGTACTTATGACTGCAGAAGTGGTTGTGGAATTATCAGTACTTGGGACTTCAGTAGTGTATAGAACCATCAGTACTTGGGACTGTAGAAGTGGAAGTGGAACTATCAGTACCTTTTTCTGCAGAAGTTTTGTTTGAACTATCAGTACTTGAGGCTTCAGTAGTGGTGGAACTATCAGTACTTGGGACTTTAGTAGTGGGTTGAACTATCAGTACTTGGGACTTTAGAAGTGGGTGGAACTATCAGTTCTTGTGACTGCAGTATTGGGTGGAACTATCAGTACTTGATACTTCAGTAGTGGTGGAACTATCAGTACTTGAGACTTCAGTTGTGGTGGAACTATCAGTACTTGGGACTTCAGTAGTGGTTGTGGAACTATGAGTACTTGAGACTTCAGTATTGGTGGAACTATCAGTACTTTAGACTCCAGTAGTGGGTAGAACTATCAGTACTTAATACTTCAGTAGTGGGTGGAACTATCAGTACTTAGGACTTCAGTAGTGGATGGAGCTATCAGTACTTGAGACTGTAGTAGTAATTTGAGCTTTCTGTACTTGGGACAGTCATGATGGTGGAACTATCAGTACTTGGGACTGGAGAAGTGGTGGTGGAAGTATCAGTACTTGTGACTTCAGTAGTGGGTGGCACTTTCAGTACTTGGGACTGCAGTAGTAGGTGGAGCTATCAGAACTTGGGACTGCAGTAATGGCTGGAGCTTGCATTACGTGGGACAGTCGTAGTGGTGGTGGAACTAACAGTACTTGGGACAGCAGTAGTTGGTGGAGCTAGCAGTACTTGGGTCTGCAGTAATGGGTGGAGCTATCAGAACTTTGTACTTCAGTAGTGGGTTGAGCTGTCCGTGCTTGGGACAGCAGAAGTGATGGTGAGCTATCAGTACTTGGGACTGCAGAGTTGGGTGGAGCTATCAGTAATTGAGCCTTTAGTAGTGGGTAGAGCCATCAGTACTTGGGACTCCAATATTGGGTTGAACTATCAGTACCTGGGACTGCAGTAGTGGGTGGAACTATTAGTACTTGGGACTTCAGTAGTGGGTGGAGCTAGCAGTACTTGGGACTGCAGTAGTTTGTGGAGCTATCAGTACTGGGGACTGCAGTAATGGGTGGAACTATCAGTGCTTAAAACTGCAGTAGTTTGTGGAGGTATCAGTACTAGGGACTGCAGTAGTGGGTGGACCTATCAGTACTTGGGACTGCAGTAGTGGGTGGAGCTATTAGTTCCTGAGACTGCAGTAGTGGTCGGATCTCTCATTACTTGGGACTTAAGTAGTGGGTGGAGCTTGCAGTACTTGGGACAGCAGTAGTGGTGGTGGAACTACCAGTACTTGGGACAACAGTAGGGGTGGACCTAGCAGTACTTGGGTCTGCAGAAATTGGTGAAGCTATCAGTACTTGGGACTTCAGTAGTGGGTGGAGCTAGCAGTACATGGGAGAACAGTAGTGGTAGGAGCTAGCAGTACTTGGGTCTGCAGTAGTGGGTCGATCTATCAGTACTTGGGACTGCAGTTGTGGTTGGAGCTATCAGTACATGGGACTTCTGAAGTGGGTGGAGCTATCAGTACTTGGGACTGCAGTTGTGGGTGGAGCTATCAGTACTTGGGACTGCAGAAGTGGAAGTGGAACTATCATTACCTTGGACTGTAGAAGTGGTGGTGGAACTATCAGTACTTCAGGCTTCACAAGTGGTGGAACTATCAGTACTTGTGACTGTATAGGTGGGTGGAGCTATCAGTTCTTGGGACTTCAGTAGTGGGTGGAGCTATTAGTACTTGAGACTTCAGTAGTGGTGGAACTATCAGTACTTTGGAACTTCAGTAGAGGGTAGAACTATCAATACTTTGGAGTGCAGAAGTGATGGTGGAATTATTAGTACTTGGGTCTTCAATGGGTAGAACTATCAGTACTTGGGACTTCAGTACTGGTTGTGGAACTATGAGTACTTGAGACTTCAGTAGTGGTGGAACTATCAGTACTTGGGACTTCAGTAGTGGAGCGAACTATCAGTACTTAGGACTTCAGTAGTGGGTGGAGCTATCAGTAATTGAGACTGAAGAAGTGGGTTGACCTATCAGTACTTGGGACTGCAGTCGTGATGGTGGAACCATCAGTACTTGGGACTGCAGAAGTGGTGGTGGAACTAGCATTACTTTGGACTTCAGAAGAGGGTGGAACTATCAATACCTGGGACTGCAGTAGTGGGTGGAGCTATCCAAACTTGGGACTGCAGTAATGGCTGGAGCTACCTGTACTTGAGACTGCAGTAGTAGGTGGAGCTATCAGTACTTGGGGCTGCAGTAGTGTTGGTGGAAATATCAGTACTTGGGACTTCAGTAGTGGGTTGAGCTGTCAGTACTTGGAACAGCAGAAGTGGTGGTGAGCTATCAGTACTTGGGACTTCAGTAGTAGGTAGAGCTATCAGTACTTTGGACTCCAGTATTGGGTTGAACTATAAGTACCTGGGACTGCAGTAGTAGGTGGAAATCTCAGTACTTGGGACAACAGTAGTGGGTGGAGCTAGCAGTACTTGGGACTGCAGTAGTTTGTGGAGCTATTAATACCGGGGACTGCAGTAATGGTTGGAACTATCAGTGCTTGGGATTGCAGTAGTTTGTGGAGGTATCAGTACTGGGGACTGCAGTAGTGGGTGGATCTATCAGTACTTGTGACTGTAGTAGTGATTGGAGCTATCAGTACTTGGGACTGCAGTAGTGGGTGGAGCTATCAGTACTTGGGACTTCAGTAGTGGGTGGAGCTATCAGTACTTGGGACTGCAGTAGTGGGTGGAGCTTGCAGTAATTTTGACAGCCGTAGTGGTGGTGGAACTAACAGTACTTGGGAAAACAGTAGTTGGTGGAGGTAGCAGTTCTTGGGTCTGCAGTAATGGGTGGAGCTATCAGTACTTGGGACTTCAGTAGTGAGTGGAGCTAGCAGTACATGGGAGAGCAGTAGTGGTTGTGGAACTACCTGTACTTAGGAATACAGTAGTGGGTGGAGCTAGCAGTACTTGGGTCTGCAGTAGTGGGTCGATCTATCAGTACTTGGGACTCCAGTTGTAAGTGGAGCTATCAGTACTTGGGACTGCAGTTGTAGGTGGAGCTATCAGTACTGGGGACTGCAGTAATGGGTGGAACTATCAGTGCTCGGGACTGCAGTAGCTTGTGGAGTTATCAGTACTGGGGACTGCAGTAGTGGGTGGATATATCAGTACTTGGGACTGCCGTAGTGGGTGGAGCTTTCAGTACTTTGGACTGCAGTAGTGGGTGGAGCTATCAGTACTTGGGATTTCATAAGTGGGTGGAGCTAGCAGTACTTGGGACAGCAGTAGTGGTGTTGGAACTACCAGTACATGGGACTACAGAAGTGGGTGGAGCTAGCAGTACTTGGGTCTGCAGTAGTGGGTGGAGCTATCAGGACTTGGTACTTCAGTAGTGGGTGGAGCTAGCAGTACTTGGGAGAGCAGAAGTGGTGGTGGAACTACCTGTACTTGTGAATACACTAGTGTGTGGAGCTAGCAGTACTTGGGTCTACAGTAGTGGGTGGAGCTATCAATACTTGGGACTGCAGTTGTGGGTTGAGCTATCAGTACTTGGGACTTCAGTAGTGGGTCGATCTATCAGTACTTGGGACTGCAGTTGTAAGTGGAGCTATCAGTACTTGGGACTGCAGTTGTGGGTGGAGCTATCAGTACTTGGGACTTCAGTAGTGGGTAAAACTATCACTACTAAGGACTGCAGAAGTGGTGATGGAATTATCAGTACTTGGGACTTTAGTAGTAGGTAGACCTATCAGTACTTGGGACTTCAGATGTGGAAGTGGAACTGTCAGTACATTGGACTGTAGAAGTGGTGGTGGAACTATCAGTACTTGGGACTTCAGTAGTGGTGGAACTATCAGTACGTGGGACTTCAGTAGTGGGTTGAACTATCAGTACTTGGGAATTCAGAAGTGGGTGGAGCTATCAGTACTTGAGACTTCAGTACTTGGGAGTTCAGTAGTGGGTAGAACTATCAGTACTTGGGACATCAGTAGTGGTGATGGAACAATCAGTACTTGGGACTTTAGTAGTGGGTAGAACTATCAGTACTTGGAACGTCAGTAGTGGGTAGAACTATCAGTACTTTGGACTGCAGAAGAGGTGGTGGAATTATCAGTACTTGGGACTTCAGTAGTGGGTAGAACTATCAGTACTTGGGACTGCAGTAGTGGTGGTTGAACAATCAGTACTTGGGACTGAAGTAGTGGGTAGAACTATCAGTACTTGGAACTTCAGTAGTGGGTAGAACTATCAGTACGTTGGACTGCAGAAGTGGTGGTGGAGTTATCAGTACTTGAGACTTCAGTAGTGGATAGAACTATCAGTACTCTGGACTGCAGTAGTGGAAGTTGAACTTTCGGTACCTTGCACTTCAGAAGTGGTGGTTGAATTATCAGTACTTGGGACTACAGTAGTGGGTGGAACTATCAGTACTTGGGACTGCAGAAGTGATGATGGAGCTCTCAATACTTGGGAATGCAGAAGTGGGTGGAGCTATCAGTTCTTGGGACTGCAGAAGTGGGTGGAGCTATCAGTAATAAGGACTTCAGTAGTGGGTGGAACTATCAGTACTTGGGACTGCAGTAGTGGCTGGAGTTATCAGTACCTGGGAATGCAGAAGTGGTGGTAGAACTATCAGTACTTGGTACTGCAGTAGTGGTGGTGGAACAATCAGTACTTGGGACTTCAGAAGTGGTGGTGGAATTATCAGAACTTGGGACTTCAGTAGTGGGTAGAACTATTAGTACTTTGGATTTTAGTAGTGGAAGTGGAACTATCAGTACTTTGGACTGCAGAAGTGGTTGTGGAACTATCAGTACTTGATACTTCAGTAGTGGTGGAACTATCAGTACTTGAGACTGGAGAAGTGGTGGTGGAAATATCAGTACTTGGGACTTCAGAAGAAGGTGGAACTATCAATACCTGGGACTGCAGTAGTGGGTGGAGCTATCAGAACTTGGGACTGCAGTAATGGCTGGAGCTGCCTGTACTTGAGACTGCAGTAGTAGGTGGAGCTATCAGTACTTGGGGCTGCAGTAGTGTTGGTGGAAATATCAGTACTTGGGACTTCAGAAGTGGGTTGAGCTGTCAGTACTTGGGACAGCAGAAGTGATGGTGAGCGATCAGTACTTGGGACTGCAGAGTTGGGTGGAGCTATCAGTACTTGGGTCTTCAGTAGTGGGTAGAGCTATCAGTTCTTGGGACTCCAGTATTGGGTTGAACTATCAGTACCTGGGACTGCAGTAGTGGGTGGAACTATTAGTACTTGGGACTTCAGTAGTGGGTGGAGCTAGCAGTACTTAGGACTGCAGTAGTTTATGGAGCTATCAGTACTGGGGACTGCAGTAAAGGGTGGAACTATCAGTGCTTGGAACTGCAGTAGTTTGTGGAGGTATCAGTACTAGGGACTGCAGTAGTGGTGTTGGAACTATCAATACTTGGAACTTCAGTCGTGTGTGGAACTATCAGTACTTAAGACTGCATAATTTGTGGTGGAACTATCAGTACATGGGACTTCAGGAGTGGGTGGAACTATCAGTACTTTGGACTGTAGTTGTTGAAGTGGACCTATCAGTACATTGGACTGCAGAAGTGGTGGTGGAACTATCAGTACTTGAGACTTCAGTAGTGGTGGAACTATCAGTACTTTGGACTTCAGTAGTGGGTAGAACTGTCAGTACTTTGGACTGCAGAAGTGGAAGTGACAATATCAGTACCTTGGACTGCAGCAGTGGTTGTGGAGCTATTAGTTCTTGAGACTTCAGAAGTGGTGGAACTATCAGTACTTGAGACTTCAGTACTGGTGGAACTGTGAGTACTTAGGACTTCAGTACTTGGTGGAACTATAAGTACTTGGGACTTTAGTAATGGGTGGAGCTATCAGTACTTTTGACTGCAGTAGTGAGTGGAGCTATCAGTACTTGAGACTGCAGAAGTGGGTTGAGCTATCAGTACTTGGGACTGCAGTAGTGGTGGTGGAACT
>VMBQ01008806.1:0-35802 GCA_007657795.1 Dreissena rostriformis
CTACTTTAAAGTATTTCGAACCATCTACCAGTAGAACTGTTGTTGGCTCGCTTTGAAATTTAAAACAATACGTATAGCTTACTTGAAGATTTTTATCCAAAGAATAAATAGTTCTAATTTATTATACATTTGCCTGACATTCTGAAACACCGTTCTTGTGAATTTTTCTGTATGCATGTTCCTAATATAAACGACATACATAGCAATTGCCATTTNCACAAACAGGCACAAAGTCACGAATACAGCAATGATGTAAACAGAAATTCAATTCTTCAATTATAAATAGCATCATGTAAAATGAGTTGCATGAAATACAATGCCATAAAGCATAATGCGAGAACTGGCGGATAAACCTTCCATACATCTTACCTCTTTGAATAACAATGACTTGATATGCATTGTTTATTTTGAATAGTATTGCGTAATATGTCTGACTGTGTTTGTTATGTAAATATTTATTTCTATAGATTCAAAGTCCATTTATATGAATTAAACTTTTATCTTTTACTTGAAGTCTGGTCGAAATGAATGAATTTTGTTTTTCGATAAATCGTGTTGTGTATTGTTACAAAAGCATGTACCCGTATTATTAATTTGGTATTTAATGCGAATCTTGCAGTCGAATTCGCACTGACAGAATCTACTTTAAAGTATTTCGAACCATCTACCAGTAGAACTGTTGTTGGCTCGCTTTGAAATTTAAAACAATACGTACAGCTTACTTGAAGATTTTTATCCAAAGAATAAATAGTTAACACAAACATACCAAACGAGCAGAAAAATGGCATATTATTTAGATCTCAGTCAAAAACGTGTCTTTCCAGCGTATTAATTGGTTGAACCCTGCATACAGAAAATTCAAACTAGTATAGCTTCTACTAATACGTATCTTCAGCATAATTTACATCTAACAACAACATCCCACAGTATCAGCACAGAATTATGCGATGACTAACTTAGTTATGGATTTATATATTTTGGTTTTCGTTAAGAAAATGCTTCCGAGTACATAAATCTTGCGCTATAATTTGTAATTATCGATGTAAGGGCGTCAGTTATGTATGATTGGGTGTATGCACAATTCTTTTTTAAATGATCGCATACGGGCGTAGTTAGAACAACATTGAGTGTGGGCGACTCATTGTGTGGGTAGAAAAAAATCAACTTCATCCATACAATTGCACAGTCATTACCGTAATCAGACCATCACGGCTATACGTGTTTTACATAGAGTTGTTAACGGTGTAAGAAAGATTGTAAATATGTTTCACCCACACATACATGTCTTAACTGCTTACAGCTTCTGAAGACTGAAAACATTTAAGGTATGTACGGGGATAAGTTCTACTGCATTCACTGTGCACAAATCAAACTGTTATTAAGAAATCGACATTTTGCGGTGTATTTTTAAGTTGGGATATACATGTACTGCTTACCTCTATGCTCTACGTTCTAATTTATTATACATTTGCCTGACATTCTGAAACACCGTTCTTGTGAATTTTTATGTATGCATGTTCCTAATATAAACGACATACATAGCAATTGCCATTTGGTTATGTAGCTTTCGCTAAAATGTTTTAAAAATATGTTCGAAAAGACATTATGTATGCAATCAAAACCATGTATTTCCCAACGGAATATACTGCGTTTTGTTCATCTACACTAGTGTGTATAAATTCTGCATATCGACCCACTCATGCATTTCTCATAGAACTGCTGCTGGGCCATTAACCAAAGTGGAATATTGACACACGTTCTTAGACTATTGGATTAACCGATATGTCTGCTGTCATCGTGTTGTTTTGCTTTTTTAATATATATATATATGTCAGCGATCTTCGACTCATTTTGAGTATTATCTTAATACACTTCATAGGCAATATAGTTATCAACATCACCATAAAAATCAATATCAGCGAAATTATCTTTATCTCCCTTTTTGACGGTGTTGTTCATTGTCAACGTTGATAAAATAAGCTTTTCTTTCTTTGTGTCAACGGATTTAAAATCTAGGCCAATCTATTGTTCGAATTTCGGAGAATCGTGTGGGAACTAGAAACCAACTTATCAGAAATGAAGGAATTATGTTTATGGGTCATTGGTCTTCATAGTTTACTTGTATTTGCACTCAATATGAAATCGGAAATCGGAAATGATCACTTCTAAAGGTTCATGTCATATATGAATGTACACCTCGCATTGATAAAAAAGAGATGCAATCGTGTTCAATACTTGTGTGTGTTTTTTTACAATAATGTTATGAGCTCAAAAGCAAATTAAAAGGCGTTTTAGGGGTTGAAATATAGTTATACACGGAGCGCAAATGTAAATAAAAACAACCTTTTAGAACTATGGTAATGGCTGTATGGAACATTTGGTTAACAATTGATGTATCGGTTAAAGATTTGGAAATATCGTGTGTAGTAGAACATCATACGTTGTAAGATGAAATAGACGGACACATAATCGACCTGTGGTTTGATATTGTATACGATCGGAAAAAAGTGTCACTGTATGTTTATTAAGCATTTTTATAAAGAGAAGAATTGGAAACTTTATAAAGTGGTAATTTTATCTTGGATGAGAATTTATGTTTAATAAAGGATGAATTTAAACTCGTATCATAGCAATTAAGTTTGTTTTTTCAAAAGTCTGCCAGCGAATAATCCCAGCAATAGACTGATAGATACGATTTATATTTAAAAAATATAATGCAGTTTGGTGTAAGATGTTAGATCTTCATCAGATGTTTAAATTAGAAAGCATAGCTTTTCACGAGATCTTTATGAATGATGTCTTGCATTAGCTTTAACTTAAGGATATGAGCCAATAATAGTTGTTTTTTGTATTGGATACATATTTATAAAACAATACATTAAGAAGAAATACACAAACTTAAAAATAAACATAATATCTGGACTTATTTTTCTATTGTTTTCCATTTCGAATCCCCCATACTTAAATCGCCCGTTACGCTGAATAGCGAAAAACTCAAAGATGTATTTCGTAGTAGGTATATTACAACAAGGATGCTTTTGTATCAAATTGTGTTGTTAAATATGAACAACAATTTGCAAATAAACAATCATATTAAAGCTGGCCGAGTTGATGTTGGTTTATTTTCCCATTTTTGTTATGTGTCGCAAAAAAGTGATAATGAGTCAAAATGTGATGGTATTTATGTCAGATGTGCAAAAAAATTGGTCAAAATCGGTCAAGAAATGCCCAAATGCAGTACAAAGCTAGGGCTTTTCAATTTCTGTCCATGGACAGAAATGATCTAAATTTAAACACGCGCGTGTCACATGTACAACCACGTGACCATTGCATCATTGTTTACAACGTCATTTGCCGTGGAGAAACCGTGTTATTTAGTAGTTGTTCTTTGTTTTGAAAAGCGCGGAAGTGGAAATCACGTGCAAATGGCGCTCGAGTGACCCAAAACGTGCATACGTCACAGGTTAATAATAGTCTTGATGATTCCGTTATGTACTTGATTAGGTTTCGTATTTTTGATGCTTTTGGCATTTATTGGCACAATTTTTGCGAAAATTAGTATGGAAGAGTTAAGCTTTAGAATGTATCTGACGAATACTGATCAATTCTGGTCAGATGCGAATACTAAATTGTTGTGAGAAATATCAACTCGGCCGGCTTTAAATTATTCTGTAACAGGCATCCATATAAGTGAATGTTTAATACGGCGTTTCTTGTATAGTAATATTATATAGCATACAATTTCCGCTTGTATTGAATTTTCCGTTTAAAGAAACTCTCTTCTTAACGAAAATCCAGCCTATGCGAAAAGTGTCATCTCTGATACGCGTGTGTGGACTGCACAGGCTAACATGGGACGACATTTTACGTACATGCATTATGCCCGTGTTCCCAAAGCGAGGCTCATATGTGTTTTTTTTAGAAAATTATGGTGTGTCGAATCTGAAAATTTACTGTAAACAGTTGTGAAGTCCTGTTAAGAATATACATATAAATTAGATCTTAGTATCTGTACACGGGAGAATGATGTGATATCAGTATTATATGACATAACTATTTATCGACATGTTTGTGTTGTATGAAATGAAAACAAAACTGTTTGTGCCATTCAAGAGCATTATTTGTGTTGGGAAATAGAAAATAAGACGTTTACAAAGTATGCATAAGTAGATAAATGACGTAAATATCCATTCGATAGCCACCTTCAATCGCTCAATTAAAGTGTTTTACCTGGTCATATACTGCTTCCGAAATATATACCGTCGGTTCCGACGATAATTATATCGTTAAAGCTCTTATCAGCATCTTGTCGGAAAAGAGGCAGCGATGTTTCACAGTGGTTAGCAGAAATGATCAATTATATAATTTAAATCTTCCCTCTGGGGTGTTCAGAAAATGATTCAAGTTTTTGCCTACAAATTGTTGCATTTAGTTTTGTTGTTGATTTCTGGAAAGCTCTGTGGGGCGTAGGGTGGAAATATATGCTCTCTCATTAATAAATCTCGATACTGTTTACAGGAAAAAATATATCAAGGAATGTAATTGGCAAATTAAAACTGACATATTTTAATCATTATATTGTTTATCATAGATTTATTCACTGCTGTAACGGTGGAAATCCTATTCATAATTTTCTCCGGAAACATGCAAAACACGGCCATTTCCTACACCAAATATGACACTGCGTACGAGATCATTTAATCGCATTCTTTTGACGACTAAAAACTCAACAATTGCCAAACAAAATAGCCAAAAACATCAGGATGAATCCTTCAAGTGTTTTCTGATTTGACGTCGCGCGAGGTCCACGGTGTCATCAACATAAGATCGTTGCGACATGTTTGTCAAAAAAAGAAGTCACATAAAAAACACCGACTCATGTTCCTGATATATTTCGTTTAAAGTATGTTTAAGTGTGTTTGTCCTTATGTTTGGCGATATATATTTTATGATATTTTTTTCTCGTACTCAGTGTCATATTGTTTGAAATGACAATGCGTGACAGAGTCTATGTATTGATCTAGGAGCATCCGATCATTTACGTGTTATTTGGAAATGCATCGGAGAAGTGTTTCAAGATATACATTGAGTAATTGCACTTCATTTACTTTTTTGAAAAAGATACTTTTAATATGATGCCCCTGATCAGTAGGTTACGACTCAAATGCAATTATAATTATATGAAGCAGTTTTATTAATGTCAAATATTAGGCCAAACAGAAAATAACCGTTTCCACTAACATGTTTAATTTGGATAATGATGTCAAATAACGGAATCCAAAATCTCGTTTGCAACATATCATTATTGACTTGTTTCATTTAATTTTGCGATTACAATTAAAAATGATTAAGCGTACTAAAAAAAAAGAAACACAAACCTGGAATACAAGAGAAAAGTTAAGAGACGGCTACAAAAATATGGTCCGTCAGGTAAGGGGAAATAAAACAAAATCATTAGTTTACGCCTAATGGATATACGTTCATGTCTGTAGTATACATGGATCATGTATGGGCGGATAAAACACTTACGTTAACAACATTGAAATCTAAAAATAGTTTAATAAGTAACAATTTACACATGAATAAGAATGAAAATATGTAATGCACATGTAATTCGACAATAGAACAACTTAACAATAGCTGTATAAATAGTTTAAATACGGATTAAAAAGCTATTTTGTGTATAAATTTATCAATGCCCAAATACAAAACCATCAAATGCATTGTTTAATCACCCCAATCAATATCGGATAACAATACGCGAAAATATTGGGATCTCTATATAAGTTTGTATAAGTCACTTTAAAATCGTTTATAGGATTACGTTATGTTTTTTAAAAGGTGTAATTGAATGGCCTTTTCGGCTAATCTTTTATTGGATGTTTACAAATAATATCTTAAGGTATTGAAACGAGCTACACAACAACCTGATCTCGAAAAAAACGACGCAACACTTCGGTCCGCTTAAACTCGTTAATGTTTATGGAAGTTGTAAATAACATGTATACATTTTGTTAATGCGTTGCGGTAAGGGAGTTAAAGAGATTCCAGTGAGGAACAGAGAATGGCAGCCCGATTATTTCACTCTCCGATCTTGTGAGAAGATATTTACCAACGATGCAGGAAGGATTAACATGTCTAGTATTAACTAACTAAAGCAATAGTCATTCTTGTTATAATTATTCAATCGAAAGGCGAGTTGAAAATCTCGCGTACGTTTTATTATTATTATCTTTTGTAAATGCTGTCCGCAAAAAAAATTACTTGCACACTTATTGCAGTTATCTTTAAAGGCCCATGATTGAGGCGGAAAAACGCACGGATAGAAGCAGCGAGTATATGCTTTAAAAAATGTTTTGATTCATTTATATTCAACAAAACTCCGAATATATATTTAAAGTAATATTTATTTTAGTATATTATCTGTTTTAATTTAACTCGAGCCCCAACACGTCAAATACTAGAACAGGTTATAGCTTAAGATATTTGGTGTATAAATTGGTCGTGTTTTTCATTTTATTTATTTTTTTGAGATAATTATTCATATATTTTCGCCGTTACGTCAGTGAATGAATCAATGATCAACAATAAAAGAATGAAACAATGACCGTTGTAATTTTTCATCTAAATTATCTTATATCTTTTTGCTAGAAACAGTGTCGCGATTCATTTTTGAGAGAGACTATATTTCTACCCCTTCGCCTCTAAAAGCTATCCATAAATCAAAAACGAAAACTGCATGAAACAATTTGCAGAAAAAAAAAACTTGAACAATTTCCTGAACACCCAAGAGTGAAAATTTAAATTGTATAATTGATCATTTGTGATAACCACTGTGAAACATCGCTGCATCATTTCCGACAAGATGCTGATAAGAGCTTTGACGTTCTAGTTTGTTTTTACACTTTACTATTTCAGACGAGAAAATAGTTAACGGCGCATGCTTACAAAAACCAGAAACACAATTATAAGGTTACAACA
This sequence comes from Dreissena rostriformis, assembly GCA_007657795.1. Lineage (NCBI taxonomy): Eukaryota > Metazoa > Mollusca > Bivalvia > Myida > Dreissenidae > Dreissena > Dreissena rostriformis. The sequence goes on from VMBQ01008806.1 coordinate 6,982, forward strand.
GTTGTTCGTTTTGCATACAAGAAAGCACACTAGCATTGTAAACGAGTTCATCTTTTTGAGTAATTGGAAGAGTACAGTGCCCATTTCTCAATCATGTATTTAGTGCCAATACAAGTATGCTATGAAGACCAAAGACCCATTGACATTACTCCTACATTACTGTATAGTTGATTTCTAATTCCCACACGATTGATGCTCGATCGGTTTATTTTAATATTATTTCAAAACAAAAACAAAACAAAGTGTTATCAATGATGATAGTGAGCAACCATCGTCAAAAGGGGCGAGGAAGATAATTTCGCTGATATCGATTATTATGGCGATGATGATAATTAAAGAACCTTTGAAGTTAATGAGGATAATAATCATAATAATCACAATGAGTCAAAGATCGCTGACTAATATAAACAAGCTACAACCCGATGCCAATAAAGAATTCAGATGTTCAGCAGACATCTCGGTTATTCCGACACTCTGTGAACGTTTTTTAATATTCCACTTGTATAATATCCCAGCAGGTCTGTGAGAAATGCATGAGTGGGTCAATTTGCAAAATGTAAACACACTAGTGTGGATGAACAAAATGCAGAACATTCCGCTGGGAAATACATGATTTTAATTGCATACGTTATGACTTTTCGAACATAATTAAAAAATATTTTAAAGCAATCTACATAAACAAATGACACTTTTCATGTATACAGTTAATATTTGGAACATGCATAAAGAGAATTTCACAGGAACGTTGTTACAGAATGGCAGACACATACAGTATCAATTCGGACGTAGAGGTTAGCAGAACATGTATATCCCGATTATTAATTATGCATCATTTACTTAATACATTACACGTAATATTGACCTCCTTAAAAATACACCGATTACATGTCTATTTCTTAAAAACAATTAAATTTGTGCGGTGTAGATTCACTTGTACTTTTTACCGTTACAATCGTTAATGTGGTCACACTTCAGTCTTCAGAGGCTGTTAGCGGTAGAGCAATTTGTTGAGTGGTTGAAACATATTTACGGTCTTTCTTACACCACGTTTGTTTGACAAATTTCTGTAGATATATCGCTAACTTGAAAGTTTAATATATTTTATAGCGGAACATATTTCTGTGTATACTTAAACTTTAAAACGTGTTCCCTGATAGTTTTAAGAGATTTCCGATACTAAGGACACCAGGACACCTAAATGGGTAATATTCTATTCGCGCGTCACGTTTTGGCATTCATGTTTCTATTTTCTTTCTGCACATTCCATTACAATCGTTTGAGAACAGCGTTGGTTTAAGATTAAGTATTTTATAAATGGCTAGCCCTCAAAGTAGTTTAAACCCCCGCTGATTTCCATTGACCGTTCCAAGGCAATCAGCCTGGTGATAATCACTATATGTTCATATTTAGTGTTCTATTATATAACAAGTGAATAACAACAAGAGTTTCTCTCCTGATATATTTTTGGGAGTTTCAGTGTTTGCTTAAATATATGCAAAATATGATATAAACTCGGTGAAAAACAATTAAACCCTTATATAAAAACGAAACCGCTTTATTTAGCATAGACCTACATAAGTATGTTACTGGTATAGCCACCGTTAACACCTTTATATAAGCCACTTTTAGTCAGTATTGCCTTATTAACTGTTGTGCAATTTTATGAATGAAAATATTTTCTTCTATCCACGCAATGAGTAAACAACACTCAATATTGATCATACTACGCCCGTGTGCGATGATTCAAGGATGGTTTATACACCCAATTATTCATGGCTGACTTTGTTTCAAACCCACGCCCGTACATCCATAATTGTAAATTATAGCGCATGAATTATGTACTGAATTGCATTTTCTAAACAGAAAATGTTTATGTACATTAACATCCACAACATAATTTTGTACTGATACTTTAAAGTTTTTGTTGCTGAAGATGCAATATGTTATAATGTCTGTATTGCATGCTTGAACCATTTTGCACGAGATCTAAATAATGGGCCAATGTTGCAGCTCGTGCGGTATTTTGGTGTTGACAATTTCTTCTCTAGATGAACATTTTCCAGTAAGCGGTCTTCAAATTCTAAACCGAGAAAACAAACAGTAATACCGGTAGACGGTTCAAAATTCTGTAGAGGTCGTTCAATCAGTGCAAATTCGTTTGCAAGATATTCATCAAATACAACATTAATAATAAATAAACATGGGTTTCTAAAAAGTACACAATACGATTTATAGAAAAACTAAATGTATTCATTTCGATCAGACTTATGTATTCAAGTAAAATATAAAAGTTTTAATCAGTGTAAATAGACATTGAAACTACCGACGGTAAATAATTACGTAACAAGCACAGTCAGACATATTACGTTTATAAATAAAAAAAAATAAATAGTAAGTACTTGTTATTCAAAGAGTTAAGATGCAAAGTATTTGGGAATCATAATTACAAATTTACTCACTATGGTATATCATTTACTGACTATGGTTCATCATTTTTATAAATAGTTTTTTTCTCGAAATTTCAAAATTCTTTAATTTGCTTTAACAACATCTGTATCTTGCCCTTCTGAAGTAATATCATGGCATAACCATTACCAAAACCTACAAATAAACTAACAATATGACGCTTAGAGCCATCAAAATTTTTTAAATTTAATTGTAATAACATCAGGCTATATTAATTGATAATGTTCTTTGGAATTGCCGAACCTAAAACTCTTTGAATGAAATAAAAAAAATAGTTGTATTATTCAAATGCGCCCGAAATGTATATTTTGCCAGATTTTTGTGCACAGAATAGCATCGTTCGATTCATTTTGGTGAAGCTTGCATTATTTATCTATTTATTTTTCGTTAAACAATTAGTGGAAGCATAAAAATGTTCGTTTATATCTCAAACAAATATCATTTTACCTCTATTTTCTCTGAATCCACCTATTACAACTACGTTTGAAGACTTTATTTTGCTAAGAGCCCTCTGCGCCTGACTATGAATGGTTTTAATTCATACATAAGCTAATTACATCGGCGTAATGAAGCTCAAAATGAAACAAATACTGATCCTTTCAATCTTCTGTAATTGTATTGAATAGGCTGACGATACTCATTGAAGCAGAGATTTTGGACGATAGGCCCTCAGTAATTAAAATGCCAGAATCGTAGGAGGACCTTACTCTATGATAGTATTTATATGTCATTAGTTGCAACAAATAACGCTTTGAACGTGTTTTGCGGAAATGCTCCATAAATGATATGTACACATTTCTTATTATTTTTATAAGTATGCTCGTTTTGCTTACCGCTGATAAAATAAGAATGGCAACAACAATTTTACGTTTATTAAAAACTTTATTTCGCTCGCTCTATTAAATGTGTTTTAGTCAAAGTTCTGTCGAACAACTAATACATTTGTTTAGGCCTTAGTGTGCCTAACCATGAAATAATTTTTCTAGCAGATGTTATAAAACGTCATAGGTAGAAGCACTTGACACCGAAGGCGTGAAACACATTTCTCATGACGTAAATTGCTTCCTGTGGCTTGATGATTCTGTACAACTTAAGCGTTGGAAAATCGTCTTTGTGATGTAATGTGTCGATTACTCAAGGCAATAAAACATAACAGACCATCATTATATAAATTAAATAAACCATTTCATTTTTTGAAAACGGACCATCCAGAATAATTGCCTCCTCAATGGAAGACTAAACTATTTATTTATTATATTTATCGAACACAATTTGAACAAGCAATCGACCACATCAACTGACATTTCAACCTCACTTAAATTGTGTTACGCATGTAATTGCCAAGTACTATGCAATCATATACTAACACGCATATATAGGATTTGACATGAGTTGTCATACCATACCATATTTCATAAAACGAGTTCAGAAATTGTGTTAGTAAGTGAACCTTTGGAGAGCTTAATTACGAATTTTCTTTGCGAGTTTAATAAAATATGGTATGATATGACAACGAGTGTCAGGTCTTTTTATCACATGCTTTTTAAATAATTAAAATACATCTTTATTGGCCAAACAAATGCTGATAAATCTAAAAGTTGTTTACTATCGCGACGTTATTTCATGTTGGCGACGTCATTTCACCAAAATAAAGCCATGCGACTGGTTAGTTATTGATTCTGTAGCCAATGAAAACGCTAAAAAATGTTGTATAACACATGTGTACTATAAAAAAATACGTAATGTCTGTTTTACATTGAAAACAAGGTATAGCATATGATAAAATATAATATGTTCTGTAAATGTTCTGGGCTATATGACGAACCCGAAACTCGCCCTCTGAGGCATTACGGTCAAAGTATAATGCTTGTCCAAAATGCAATGTCTGGCAGACATAAGAATGTTGAGGATCTTCTGCATACAACCAACGCTCGTCTGCGATATATGAGGCTATCCTTGAAATAAGTCCTTGCAAAAAAGTAGCTGACTTAACAACAGAACCGTTGTTCAACGTGAGAGAGTGGTTTTGTTTTTTGTAAGATAGGTTCATCAAACCAGGCTTACTCACAAATCCGTTATTTCATAAAATTCTGAACGGTGACTACTTCATTGCGAACATATTCTCTGTGCTGCTACACGAGTTCTGACAACCTCACATAGAAAACGCGTGTAACTTCAAACTATTTCTTGTTGGTGGGATAATGTTTCTGGTGTTGACCATTGGCGACGAACGGGAGAGCTCACTTTAAGCTTAAGCAATGTATGAATGCTTCTGGAAATTGTGTTCGGGACGTCATTAAAGTACTTGTTTTGGAGTAACGGGGCAGGCGTCTGGGGTTCGACGTTTGAGGATTGCGGTGTTGGGCATGTGCAACATAAGTCATATGACACTGTCGATGATGACGTGGATGATTTGCTGATGTCATCCTCTACGGATGTGGAAAACAGGTTTTCCGCGAGAAATTTGTACTGAAAATAATATTTAGATGATAAACATTTTAATGCGGTGTAATTGACAACCGATGTTTAAGAGGTACTAAATTGCACTGTGTGGTTATTCAAATAATAACTTCGTTTTAAAACCCGTTATAAACTTGCACTTTAATTATATATAGTTCTCTACTACAAAGACGGCAACAGCTGCGCTGACGGCAAATCCGACGATGACGTCAGAGGCATGATGTTTGTGGTCCTTGATAAGACTCAGGCCGCAGATGGATGCAGTGAAGACTAGAGCAGCTTGCATGAAGAACTTCAGAATTCGTGAGAAACTGATGTGGAGTCGTCTCTTGATGTAGAACTGGACACAAAATCGGAAATATTTAAGTCTTCTGGTTCGATGCCATTTAATATCACAACAACAACGATGAAACGAAACAAGAAAGGAATCTAAACTACATCTCGTATTCCAGGACTGCATAGGGCCGTTCTAAGATAATTTCAAATCACACGCGAGATATAGGTTACATGTTATTTTGTAAACAAAAACAACGTTTGTTTCATTTTTATTACTTTATATTTAAATGTTTAACTCTGTGGTATTCAGCGACCCATTAAATGTGTTGACATGCGCTCATTCATCTTTCGGACATGGATGATAGTTTTCGACTTAATAATGTGTATAATTTCTACATAATTGACTAAAACATGCTTGATCTAAAAGAAAGAATACATACGCTGTAGAAAACGGCGATGATCATTGAAAACGCCGAGTGCCCAGATGGAAATGACTGTCGGCTGTCACGAATCTCGTCTGCATCGTGCTCATTTCCGGTGCACGTGTACTCGGTAATGTAGCTGCAGATTTATAAGTTTGTTATTTTATGAAACAACTATTTTCTGAAAAGGTGGTTTATACGTTTGAGTGGAAAGGTGACCGATTTAAATAAGAATAGATATAACTAGATTAACACTATTATCGCTTGATTTAGTTTTCAGTTTTTGGAGAGCAAAATGCGATACTTATATTGCTGAAATTGCTCATTGTGTAGCTAAAAGACGATTTATTATTTTTGCAGCTGGATGAAATAGTTTCCAACTTACGCGGGGCATAGCGTTCTGTTGAACTGTGGGCGACACACGTCAATGAAGTTGGGTCTCAAGAATCACATCTGTCTCTTCACAAATTCCACCAACAGTGTTTGGATCACGAACCCGACGACGAACACCGCGTAGCTCTTCACGCTGAACCTTAATTCTTTCCACGTCGCATGCGCGGAGATATTTCCGGTTAATGGCGTTTAAAACCTCCACGATAACGACCTATTTAAAACATATTTTTAATTAGCAAAGACTTGCATCGAAATAAATATTTCGCTCCAGATATTTTACGTTTATATCTGGGTTAATGACTTTTTTAGGCATGCATGATACACGTATGAGACACATCGTCTGGTCATTGGCTGTACTTTTACATAAGAACATTTTGGACGTGCGTAGCGAAAATTGCCAACAGGAACAGAAGGACCGGCCAATGGCCGGTGTACACACGTATGTAAATGTAGCTTAGAACACACTTTGTTCCTACTCACGCCAAAGATAGAGGTCCCAAATCCGGCGCCGATTAGTACAGGTGTACTGATGGTATCTGGCCGGTAAGGGAGGGAGATGGAGGGGCCATCGCAGTGGAAGCCCCGGATAAAGGGCTGGCCCTGAAGGAACAAGTAAAGAACCGGGAAACCCACTGAAATTGAAACAACAAGGCTTGTCACCATAGGATGACTTATGCCCCCTTTTTCCACATTTTTCTAAACCTAAACGCAAAGTGTTTTCCACATTTTTCGAAACCTAAACGCAAATTGTGACGGAATTTCAGACAGACGGACAGACACTATATGCCCACCTTCGGGGCATAAAAATAACATGGAAGTAAATACTGCGTGTGTGTTGTGTGTAAGTGACTGTTTCCGGAACGGAGATTCGACAATGTCTATGCATTGGAATTATGCGGTCAATAAAAAGTATACATAATTTATTCCGTATCTTTAAATTTCAATTTACACCAATAACCAGGGTGTTCCTGTTTGCGAATTTGTATCCATAAAAAATAAGTAATTTATGTTCGTTTTGTTTATTTTGATTCATTTACAATTATAAGCAAGCATATACTGTTGAAAAAAACAACGACGGAGGGACGATCCAACAATAGAATTAAGCCATGAAAGTAATTGGCGTACATTTTCAACCGTGTTATTATGGTTATTGTTCGTCGACTGTAGATTGCGTTTACACATTATGACAATGATATACCCGTTTATTAAGTTTAAATTTGACCCCCAAGAAAAATATTTAACACGTCAAGTATACTTCATTTTAATGTGACGCATTATGTGAGTTGTTTATACACGCGAAGTCTTTTTTTAGCTCATGAACGAGTGGAGAATGCCAACCCAATCGTTTATGTTTAGTTCAACTAGAAAGATACGGTTTCGTACTTTCAAATTGAATTGACCTACTTAAAAAAGTGAAATATTTATGAATAAACTTTACTTGTATGTGGATATTGGCCTGTTAAGCAATAGCCAATATATTATAAATTTATTTTGACCAATTATGATTTGAAAAAAAAATGCCACACTAAAATTTAATAATATTCAGTTTATTTCATGGGTAAATGCAAGAGCGTAATTGTTTTTCGACCATTGTAAATTTGTAACAATGACAGAAATTATGGCATGTCTTTGATGTATGACGAGAATTATCCTCTTGAAATAAAACAATTGAGGAAACCGCACCATTAAAGCAAGCCATAATTTGATGTATGCTCTGCATCCATTACAAAGTACGTTTATAGCAATTAACCAAGTTTAGAAAAAGAAATTCGTGCGTGTCATTTTACAAAGTTAATGTGTTGAAAACACTATTAATAAAATATTCAGTAAACCTTTAAACACGGGAAATATTTTCTATGTCTTTTTATTTTACTTTATTATTTTTTTTAACGTTCATTTGGTCGTATTGTTAACGGTTTTATTTAAAACCCAACTGAACTTTACATGTAAAAATATCAAATTGGCATTTACAGTTATTATACTTTCTGTATACTTCAAAATTTCTTGAATCGTGCAGTATTACCTGCTAGATAATAGTCACGCGTATCAATATCATAAAGATTCATATATATTTATCTTAACCGAAATATCAGATATTTCATCACGCATCAATACATCAAAATAATGCCAATACAATGGTAAATTATAATTTAAGAACAACAACATCAACTGGAAATAGTCAATGAATTTATTCGCGTAGTTTCAATAATTATTGCATACACGAAACAACAAACAACATAAAACTGACAATGTGACAGGTACTACTGGAATTCTTTAGTGTACATGTAATCTTGTATTTAATAGAAAACATATGTTTATACATTATACTGGTAATTTGGTTAAAACGTTTTGGAAATTAAAGCTTACATTTGTGTCCAAGGGCTATATTACAGTTTCAGATATGGTTTCTTAATTTCGTTATATACGTTTCAGCTGTTAAAACCACTTTGCATACCTTTTTTTCTGTGCATCTCTGTACCTAAATGTGAACCCGCGGTCAAACAATTGATTCAAAAGCTCATTGCACCCGTATTAACAACACTCTACCGGTAGTAAAAAAGAACTGAAGGAAAAAGTTTAAGCAACTTGTTATTTAACGTTAATTTCTATCCAACAAAATATTAGTACTAGTAGTTATTGCTTTGAAGTTGCGTTATATAACGCAAAGTTAATATAAATGTCGCTACAAAACATACTGTTTTAATGTAGATTATGAGAATACAAATGGATATAAGATGATGTGATTCCCAACCATTGCCTCATTAACCAGTTTTGATAACTGAAACTTCGGCAAATTGAAGAGAGCTGCATGATGAAGGCGGAGCTCCAAAAAGAAAAGCAACATCTTTAAAACTACTTAAAACACAACATTCAACATGCCTAAACAATGTGTTTAAGGTTTCGTTTTACAAATAAGTTCGCATATAGCGTACTTTCTGGTTCAACTGGCCGGTTAATTAAAGTCATTACAATTCAAGATAATTGAACCTTAATATCGTTAAATTTCAAAGTAACGCCGACGCAGAATCGTTTTCATCACCGATGAACAGGTAATTGTGGTTTAAATGTGGCTTTAGATATTATTATAATTCCTAAACTAATTTGATTGCAAACTCGTGATATTGTACATTTCTTAAGGTCATACGTGCCCACGTGTGACGTTGTTTTAGTGCCAGATGTTTAGACGGTATTTACGTAAACATATTTGTTGTGTTTTTCTGTGATGTGAAAATACTAATATTAAAAGTAATAATCATTGTTTCAGTAAATACAAAAGAATACAAAAAATATATTATTGTGTGCGTTCTGAAGTTTGATATGGTTTTGACCATACACGATCAATGATTTCAAATTTTCCCAAGAAACGTTTATCTATTCACAATATAAATCCGTAAGACTTATACTTTAAACGAGTGGACACTGTGTAATGCTTCATTACTTGATACGTTTTTCGCGAATAAAATAAAGTATTTATATTTAGTATTACCTACCAATAAGGAAAATTATAACATCCACCGTCTAAGACTAACGCGTCTATTATCCGGACACTTTTCCATTTTGCAATACTAGTAATTCCACAGGACCATCTAGACAGGGGATTGCGGCGAACAAGTCTCGTTTTATATTTGTGTCACACAAACAATAGGCGAATCAGAAGCCACAGTTTAAATCTTTTTTTTTTCTCGTCGATTGCAAGACCGAAGTAAGCGTAGTAAACTTCAAATAAGCTATACACTACAGACCAAATAATCGCGCTGATCAACTGACTAAAATCCAGTGGCTGTACACTTGAACAGACACTTACGTAAATATGTTAAAATTATTATAATTTGTTTAATATGTCTTCTTTAAAAAAATTGTTTTGAACAAGTTTAGATTAATGATATAAGAATACGTTACGTCATTACAGCGTCATTATAGCCAAGAGGATTTAATTTATTAGAGGGATGAAAACCAATAGTAAAATTGGCATTGTAATATTCGGTCAAAAAATATTCGCATCATCAGGTATTCAATATAGATCTATATATGTATTATTTTTATGTTATATTGTTAGCATAGATGCTACAAATAGATAATACACATAGCATGCAACAAAATATTATATATACAGAATATTATATTGTTTTTAAATTTGAAATTATCAAAGATATAAAAGGTTGTAAGACAGATTTAATGTTGTTAGCTAAACAAGTTACACTCATTATGACTCATTGGATGAACGAGTATAACGCTGCCAAACGCCGACGGTGCGGGAGTTTTTTTTCCATTGATTAAATATCACAGCAATACGGAATAACCGGTACTATTAAATATCGAAGAACACTATAACAAAATGAGACATTGTGGATACTAAACAGAAAGCTATTTATTTGTTGGCTAAGTTTATCATGGAAAAACTACTTATTAAATCCTCGTCGTATAACTGCTGTTTGTTAGGCTTTACTGTTATCTTTATCAGCATGATTTAAGTCGCGTCATGCAAACATGGGTCTTATGACATATGCGGCCAGAAAAGCTTAAGATCAGCCAGCGAATTCGCGCAATCTGGTCAGGAGTAACCATGTGAGCCACGAATTCATGCAAGGTTTTGTGGTCTCATTACAGGACAGGGTAACTCATGACCAGAGTACGCGACTGTGCAGACTGATATGGATTTACGCTGGCCGTATATAGAAAAAGACCCATTTTTGCATGACGAGGGTCATTCCGTAAACTGGGGTTTTTTGGCTGCAAATAATAATATATATTTCCCTCTGGGCATTACATGAAATTAGCGAAATCTCAATCGATGAGTATTTGCTTAGATGACAATGCATCTGATACATTTACTATGTTTCTTCTGGTTCATCATTCACAGCGCAAAATATGGCAATAGCTCCATTGGAAAAAAGAGAGCGAGATAGCGTTTTTGACGATTTTTGCGTTTCCTCGAAGTGTTGTTATGTGTGTTTGCGATTTCACTTTGCATACATCAACGATCTTTATCGCATCGAAACTCTGTCGCTTGCATCAACTTGAACACCTAACTGATTGTACGTTTCCTTGTATCAAACAAGAGATGTGTTTGTCAGAAACACAATGCCCCAAAATGCGCCGCTTTTTTGCTTTTGTTTACCTTTGACCTTGAAGGATGACCTTGACCTTGAACTTTTACCATTCAAAATGTGCAGCTCCGTGAGATACCATGCATGCCAAATATGAAGTTGCTATCTTCAATAATGCAAAAGTTATGACCAATGTTAATGTTTTCTGACAGATAGACAGACAGACGGACAGACTTACGGACAGTTCAACTGCTTTTTGCCACCCTACCGGGGGCATAAAAATGCACGAACTCACGTAAATATATAATTTGATATTATTTTCATTGTACATGTATTGAATTACAGTCATCATGATTTTTAAATAAAGTCGAATTTGATAAGGTTTATGATAATACATATACAAATTGACAGATTTAAGTTTATATTCCTCAAATATGATGATGATGATGATCCGTGACCTTAACCTTTGACATGTTGACCTCAAGTTCAAAAGGCTTATTTCTTCCTTCACAAATATCCAATAGTATAACATATATGATCATATGTCAAACATTTCTTTACAGAACGTGCACGAACGAAATGATCTACAGACGAGCTAATCGACCGACAAACAGGTTCACACATGTATACTCAAACTACTTCGGCGAAATAGGGGCATTAAAGCGATATTCAAATAGACCGTTGAATGATTGAACTACTCGTTTAGCTTTTTGATTGGTCCCCCATTTACATGTAATTTATGTTATAGCGCTTTTACTGGTAGACAGATTCGCCGAAGAATAAAAATAATAATCACCTAATCAATCCAATAATATGACGCTCTAAAAACGTATATGTTTAGCTAATACTGGGACAGTTTTATCCCAGTAGTTCTGTGAGAAATGCACGAGTGGATCGATATGTACAAGTTTACCTCAACGGTTGAGATTTAACAAAACAGAATGTAATCAGCGTGGAAATGCATATCCCCATGACACGCAATGTTTCGCACAGGTAATATTATATAAATGTTTAGCACGACTCGGTAACGCAAGCGTGATATTTTGCTCTAGCGGGTTTGCAAATTGCCAATTAAGCTCCATGCAGGTTTTTGCCTGGAAATGTGTCGTGACTAATTAGTGAGAAAATGTATTTCCACGCGTTATCAATCAACGACCCGCCTTCAAAACCTTGACTTAAATTCAAGAACATGAGAAACAATTTATTTACAAAACGTCCCGCAAATAACAAACCGCCCGTGTCGCGCAGAGTCAAGATAGTTCCTGTTTCACCACCGTGAAGCCGCGCTGCATTATTTACGACAAGATGCTGATAAACCGATTTGGCGCTTTGAAATTTTTTAGGCTCGACTAAAAATAATTTTGTGTTAAAAAAGTAATTGTTTTTACTTTAAAATTTCGGTTGCTGGTTGCGTATAAAGGCGCCTGTATTAATGTTTATCCCATGGGATTTCAAAATGTCTGCATGTGAGTGTTATAACGATGCCCATCGTCGGACCCGACGGAGTAATTCCGTTGGCACTCAACTATAATTGTTATTATTCGAAAAGATCATACAATTTGCATGCTCTTACGGAGATCTTTGTAAATTATTTATTCATCTATTAATTAATGAGTTGGTGTTCGGGAACAATTTTTACTTGTCCAATACACATTTACAAAAATACAAAACAAACAATCTGTCAGACAAGAAAAGTATGTCATATAACTTAGTCCTGATAGTCGGCATCGCAAATGTCCAAACAAATATCGGTTATTCACCTCTAGCTCTCCAATAACTCTTCGATAATCTGAGCTGTTCTCTTTGTAAACCCTCGATGCAATGTACTCGTATTAAATAAGATCATATACTTTACCGCGTTATTCATTGTTAGATGTATTTCTCGGTTTTCGTATTTTGTATTATACGTGGTTCATACGATTCAAATAAGAGAAAATGTGCACGTTAAAATTATTTTTGAATAAAGTAATAATGTAGTCATTTTAGAATGTGAGAATATCACTTTCTTGAATAACCGCGTATGGTTCAATTAACCGTTTATGCACTATGAAAACTGACGTTTTCATAAAGGTATATATCTGGATCAATTCGGCTATAATCAATGGCCAAGGTCGTGTGTGTTCAAATAAGAACATTTGTTTAACTTTTTATCATATTGAAACGTAATAAAATCGAACGCCGGTGTGTATACTGTACCACCTAAAGGCTTGTTAAAAAGATAGAAATTTAAACGATCAATCTAGTATATTATGTTTTTTTTAATATGACAATAATTACATCAGGCCATAACAAATTGATAAAATGTTCGTCCGATTTAGAGCACCTAAAAATCTTTGATGAAAATAAAGATAATGTTACTATTCAAATGCGCTTGAAATGTCCATTATGCCCCGCAGCCGATTTTTCTTTCATCCTTGAGTTCTTTTTTGATTAATGTCGGTACATCTGACATAATTTACGCACCTAATTATTTACTTTTCGTTAAACGGTTAGTGGTAGCCTCAAGCTGTTTGGTCATTTCATAAACGAATATGTTTGTTCCTCTAATTGCTCTTAATCCGCCAATTACACAAAGTTTTGAAGATTTCATTTTGTTGAACTTTTTACTATGACTGGTTTCAATAGCTCCACTTAGGTATTTACATTAGCGTTATGAAGCGCACACAAAAGTCACAGTAAAAAAACTGATCCTTATAAACTTCTGTGATTTTATTGAATGGGTTGGAGATATTGGATGTTGCAGAGATTTTTGACGATGGTAATCCAGTAAGTTAAGATACCAGAATTGCAGAACTGGTGAAGGACCTTACTCTGCCCTTATTTTGTCATCCAAAAGCGACTGTTAAAACAAAACATTCGCACAAAGCATGTATATTTTTTAACAATAACTTACACAATTCAAGATGAAGAAGTGAAACTCCAGAAGCTGCAGCAGTATTGCAGTTTTATCATACACACCTCTGTGGTCCTTTATTTATGGCAAGGAACCAATTGCCAAGAACAAATACTGGGCCAGATAATTGTTTTGTCATGAGTGGCAACATATAAAGCTTTGAATGTGTTTTGCAGAAAGTTTTAATTAATAATTTGGACAAACTATGTTGTTGTTTTTATAATTTTGCGCGTTTTACTCGCCGCTGATTGAATGAAATAACAACAAATCCCTCGTTCGCTCCAATGTAAGGGAGCCTTATGTCATGTCGAGCAACTGACCAATTTGTTACGGCCTAAGTGTGTTTAGCAATTGAATACATGTTTTAAGAAGATGTCGTAAGACGTCATAGTAAGACGCGCTTGATACTGAAGGCGTGAAACACATTTCTCTTGATGTAAATTGCTGCTTTTGATTTGATGATTCTGTATATGTTTTGGCAAGCGAACGTGTTGCCTCATGATAAAATGTGGCGTTTATCAGATAAAATATATGCATCAATGCGCTTTTAACGTCAAACGTGTGATTGAGCAAAGGTGTAACAAACAACTACGTATTTAGAGCCTAACTAGCGTGCATGCTTTCAAATTTAATGTAAAACTAGTTTAAACTACTGTGTATTATTATTTAGGAATCGTCTTTAAAGACTAGCTGCAAGTAAATGTATTTTCCTCTTTCAAATCACGTGTAAGTTTCTATGTAGAGTACATGCATTCGCTAACAAGTTAAAGACTTCAAATACATTTGTTTAATGGCAAATACTGTTCACGCGGTCGTTTTTAAGAGAGTAATGGTGCTTAATTTTCAATGAATTGTCGTTCACATTTTAACAGAAAGTCATTTAGTAACTATTTGTATAGTAAGTTTTCTATTTTCAATTCTTATTTCTATCTCTTTATCATTATTAAGCTACATTTCGAACAACATGTTCAACACACTTCTTGAAATCACTTCTCATTATCACACGCATTCCGTTTTGCATCTGACATTTGGTTATCACTGAAACATTGCTCAATCCAGCTAGCTGTTTTTATGTGATATCAAAGATAGGTTAAAGACAATAAAACATAACAGGACTTGATCATATAAATTCAATGACACTTTTCATTATATTGAAAAAATCAGCAATCAGCATCTAGCATATTTGTAGTTCAACGGAAGTTCAAAGTATATATTCCTTATGTTAACAGACATTTCAGATTTCCTTTTTCCGTATGTATCAAAAGCCATGTAAACGAACTGAAATGACATAAGTAAATAGTTCTGAATAACAAGCAATCGCCAGACCTTTCCATCTCACTCAATTTGCTACTCATCAAATCGCCAATTACAAAGGCATTATATACTATCACATATAGCTTTGGCTGTATGACGCACCCAAAACTCGCCATCTGGGCAATTTCGTTCAATGTATACAAGTTTAAGGATTGTCCACAATGCAACGTCTGCCAGACACCGGTATGGTCAGAAAACTTCTTCATACTACCAACGCCCGACTACTTAAGATGAGGCAGTCCTAGATAGTAGTTCTTGTTAAATAGTCAAAAAACCCAATAGTTGTATTACGTGAGTGTCCAATCAAGTTAGCAATCTTTGATTGTCCTTGTGAAAAAGTCAGTTCTCAAAACAGCAGAACCGTTGCCCTACTCAATAGAGTAGGCTGGATTTTGTATATCCAACCAAGGTGACTACTTCATTAAGAACATATACTCTGTGCTGCTACACGAATTCTGAGAAACTTACATAGGGCACGTGTGTAACATCAAACTAGTTCTTGTTGATGTGCTGATGTTACTGGTGTTGACAATGGGCGACGAAAGGGAGAGCTCACTTTTTGTTTTAGCGACGTATGCCTGCCCGTAGAGATTGTGTTTGGAACTTGATTGAAATACTCGTTTGAGAGTAACGGGGCAGGCGCCTGAGGTTCGACCTTTAAGGATTGCGGTGTTGCGCATGTACAACATAAGTCATGTGACACTGTCGATGATGACGTGGAGGATTTGACGTCATCCTCAAAAGATGTGGAGAGCAGGTTTTCCGCAAGAAGCTTGTACTGAAAACAATATTTAGATGATTAACATGTTGATGCAGTGTAATTGAGAACCGATCTTTAAGAGGTACTTAGTTGCACTGTTTTGTTGTTCAAATAAGAACTTTGATTGAAAACTCATCATAAACGTGCAGTTTATTGATATATAGTTCTCTACCACAAAGACGGCAACAGCTGCGCCGACGGAAAATCCGATGATAACGTCAGAGGCATGGTGTTTGTGGTCACTGATACGACTCAGGCCGCAGATGGATGCAGTGAAGACGAGTGCAGCTTGAAGGAACAACTTCATAATAAGTGAAAAACTGATGTACAGTCGTCTCTGGATGTAAAACTGGAAACAGAGTTGATACAAAGGCTTAAATGTTCTGTTTTGATTTAAAGCATAATAAAAACAGCACAAAAGCAATTCTATTTAAGTGTTCTATTTCGATTTTATTTAATGTAACAACAACAACGGTAAAAACAAACTAGAAAAGAGTATAAATTACATCTCGTATTTTGTTGCAGGCGGAATATGGCCGTGGTAAGTTAATATAAAAGCTCACGCGAGTTTAAGGTTACACTTATAAACACACTGTTAATGGTAAAAAAACATTATTTGTTTCATGTTTTATTGCTTTAGATGTCAATGTTTAATTATGTGATATTGAGCGGTGGTAAAATGAGTTCATCCACCTTTCGGGCATGAGTGAAAATTTACACCTTGAAAATGTGAATCCTAACCTAGAACACACACTAGATATAAAAGAAATGAAACATACACAGTAGAAAATGGCGATGTACATCGAGAACGCCGAGTGCCCGGATGGAAAGGACTGTCGGCTGTCACGAATCTCGTCTGATCCGTGCCCACTTCCGGTGCACGTGTACTCAGTAATGTAACTGCAGATTAAAAACATGTCTATGTACATGTGTGTTATTTGATGAAACATCTATGTTCTGAAAAGGGTTTAATACGTTTGAGTGGAATGTCACCAATTTAAACAACAAAATGCCCATTCCGAATATAACTAGACTTACAATAGTATTGCCTGTTTTTGTGTTCAGTTCTTTAAATCAAAATGCTATACTAAATTTGCTGAAATTGCTTAATTGTGTAGCTAAAAAGACGAGTTATTTTATTCGCAGCTGAATGAAAAAAGTGTCAAACTTACACGGGACATAGAGTTCTGTTGAACTGTGGCCGACAAACGTCCATGAAGTTTGGTCTCAAGAATCCCAACTGTCTCTTCACGAATTCCACGAACAGTGTTTGTATCACGAACCCGACGACGAACACAGAGTAGCCCTTGACGCAGAACCGGAAGTCTTCCCACGTAGAGCATGGGGGGAGACACTTCCTGTTGATTGCGTTTAAAACCTCCACGATAACGACCTAGAAAATAATATATTTCAACTAAGCAATAACTTGCATGGTTATAAATATTTCCGCTCCACATATTTTACGTTGTTATCAGGGTTAAAGGCTTTTTTGTCAGGCAAGATATGCGTATGGCACACATACCGGTGGTCTGGTTATTGGGTATACTTATCTTCAAAATCAATGTCTTTTCCAGAAAAAAAGGCCCTGATGTGTAGCTAAAATAACCAAATGAATAGAATGGCCGGCGCACAAACGTATGTAGTTAAGAACACACTTTGTTTCTACTCACACAGAAGACAGAGAGCCCAAATCCGGCGACGATAAGTACAGTTGTACTGATGGTATCCGGCCGGAATGGGAGGGAGATGGAGGGGTCATCGCAGTGGAAGCCCCGGATAAAGGGTTGGCCCTGAAGGAACAAGTAAAGAACCGGGATGCCCACTGGAATTGATATAAAAACATGATATTAAATACAGAGGATGTGATATGTGTATGAGACTGTTTCCGAAAAGGAAGTATGACGAATGTCCATGAATTGGAATAATACGGTCAATACAAATTAAACATATTTTCCGTGTCTTTAAATTAAAAATTTCAATTTACAACAATAACCAGGGCGTTCCTTATTGCGATATTGTAATTATAAAAACAAGCAATATATTTTGCTTTTCCTTTTTTATAATTTATTTACTGTGTATTAACAGTTGCAGCATTGACTATTATGGAAAACGGTGACCGAGGTTAGTTTCTCTAACCCTTCAAATAATTTCAAACTTATGTTTATACTAGTTTCAATGGCACCGTCCAGTATAATTCAGTAAACCAGTATTTAAAATGCAACTAAAACGTTATGGAAGTAGTGGCGTTAATCTATCAACCGAGTACTTATCCGTCAATTGTAGATTACGTTTATACATTATGACTGTACAGTTTTATTCCGAATACCCGTATATTAAGTTGGAATAAAACCATAAAGAGCTATTGAGCAGACATGCATACTTCAGTTAAATGTGGCGTATTCTGAGAAAACTGGACAAAATGCTTGTGCGTAAAGTGTCATCCCAGATTAGCCTGTGCAGTCCGCACAGGCTAATCAGGGACGACACTTTCCGCCTAAACTGGATTTTCGCTAAGTAGAGACATCATTTAAACGAAAAATTTCATAAAAGCGGAAATTGTCGTCCCTGATTAGCCTGTGCAAACTGCACAGGCTAATCTGGGATGACAATTTACGCACAAGCATTATGCCCTGTTTTCTCGGAACACGACACAAATGTGATAAATCAAGCGAGTTGTTTTTACACGTGACGTCTTATTTGAGTGCATGCTTTGAGATGAACGAGCAATTTATTCTTTATTATAGTCTCAATTACATACAATACAACAATACAAACATTCACTTATATATATATACAATAGACAATTGTATGTAACCTTTCTAAATAAGAAATATCAGAGACTTTTGCATTCTAATCATATAAAACCATATATATATACATGTATAAAATCACCAACGTTCCAACTCTGTACAAAACAGTTCTATATTACATGATAAACCTAAGGGGCTGTTGCTAATCCTTTTTAAAAAATAAAAAAAAAACATCGTAAAAATAATTAATAAAAAATGAGTTCAAATACACGAGCATTGCTGCGAAATAAAGAAATTGTTTAGAAAATCGAGTATCACCCCGATCAGATCGTAGATGACCTGATTAGCAACAACTTCTTAGAAGCCTCTAAAATACATTTATTGTTACTTAAAAACAACGAAAAGACATTATTTACAAGTATATAAAAGACGACGTTTTAAAATATCATAACAGGTTTTGGCACAACTTCTTATCATTAATGGGGTTGTGAAGAGAAAAACTAATTGATCGTTTTTAGACATAGATAGAAAGTTAGGATTTACACTTACAGCTTTGTCAAATAACATATGTCTTAAGTCATGATACAAATAACAATCAAGAATAACATGGCTCTCATCCTCAACATTATCGCAAAAGGGGCACTTCCGGTCTAGTACGTCCAGCCGCTCGTATCGCCCGGTTTCTATTCGCAGAGGTGCTACACCACAACGGAATTTACTAAATNAAATTATAGTTTGAAATGTATGTGAATAAACTTAGGTATTTTTAGGAATATAGCCTGTAAAGTGATAGAGAGAACATTATACATTTAATTAAATAAAATAGCGACAGAGCTAAAGCATTCTTAGTATTTTCACACGTCAACAGTGAGCACCTTTTTTGTTATGACACCAATTTTGTCACGAAATCGTATGTTCAAATGTAAAAATGAATTTACTGAAGCTTGTTATGAAATGCATTTATTTCAGTACAAAACTGTATGTTTTTGCAAGAGTGTAGCTTTTCTTTAAAAATTACTTAAAATATGGAAATATTCGTCCGTTGTAAATGTGTAAAATATGACAGAAATGTGGCAATTATTTGATGTAGGAGGAGAATTATCTTCTTAAAATATAACCATTTAGAAAATTTCACCATTTAAGCAAGCAATAAGTTCATTTGTGAGCTGCATCCATTACAATCTACGTCAAAATGACTTTAGCAATTGCGTTTCGTTTCACAATGTAAATGTGGTTAAAACCCTGTTCATAAAATATCAAGAGTCTGTTGAACTCTTTTTCGTATTTGTTTAATAAAAGTTTGTTAAGTCTTCTGGTTAACGGGGGTATATAACAGCAAACTCCACTTCACGACTAAAAGTATAAAAAGGGCAACTATAGTTATTTTACGTTATATTTATATTCTTTCTTTAATCGTGTAGCATAAAGTGCTTGATAATAGTCACAATTATAAACATGATCTGAATTTCGAAATATTTGAGTCGCGTTCTGAGAAAACTGGACAAAATGCATGTGCGTAAAGTGTCGTCCCAGATTAACATGTGCAGTCCGCACAGGCAAATCCGGGACGACACTTTCCGCCTAAACTGAATTTTCGCTAAGAAGAGACATCATTTAATAATCTGGGATGACAATTTACGCACGAGCATTATGCCCAGTTTTCTCAGAACACGACACATATTGGAACCGGTCAATGCGCTCATTTACAAATCTTCGTTTGGAATTTTTCGCCGTTAGAGTGATAAATAGGCACCGTTAAAACGAGATATTCGGACAGAAATATTGGAACCGCTCTATTGCGCGCATTTACCAATTTTCGGGTTGGATTAATAGGCTGATAGAGTGATAA
The DNA here is from genome assembly GCA_007657795.1 of Dreissena rostriformis. NCBI lineage: Eukaryota > Metazoa > Mollusca > Bivalvia > Myida > Dreissenidae > Dreissena > Dreissena rostriformis. The sequence continues at coordinate 27,613 of VMBQ01008806.1, forward strand.
ATAGACCGGCATACACGAAATATGTGATATATTGGCAGCTAATTAGGTTTAATATTTACGGGGAGTTCCCGAATCAGCGGAGTATCTGATTTGCGATTCGTGAAACATTGCAAAGGAAGTCAAAACAACAAGGAGTCGTAGACGCGAACATCACACTCCCTGATTTGTGTAAACAAGTTAAACAAGTTAAGTCAAGGTTCCTTAAAACATCCTCGTATACGCATACATTGCTTTTGAGAGATTTGCTGAAGTATTTGAAACATGTGTTTGGATTATCGTCAATAGTATAAAGAATGTTTTTATCGTTATGCGTTAAGTCGTGATAGCCAAGTTGTTGATTTTTGTCGGGTGACCCTGTCCGTATGAAACGCGAATGTGCGTCAGCTGTTATCAAGGTTGTAAACAATGCAACTTCAAACCACTCCAGAAAAAGGAAGTCAACAACAACGATCATCGTCATTCTTTCCAATTTATGTAGTCATTTAAGAACAATATTTACCTTATTTGGTAAACATACTACAATCGGTGTGTATAACGGAAATTCGTCTTCCGATTAACCCTATGGCAAGAACAAAGCGATCAACAAATGACCGGAAAAAACTGTTTAGATTTGATTGTTATCTGCGTTTGTATAATTTACGTGAAAGAATGATTTAAAAATCGCGTTCTACAATCTACGATTTTAGTAATTGCCTTCCATTTGCCCATGCGTTCTTGCGAGTACGTACTGGTACTGGTTAAGTGAAGTGCCTTGGGGATATCAAATACAAAATTAAACAGGACACCTATTGACATTTGGAGTAGTTTCGCGTACGATTTTAGCATAAATACAATAAGATGTAGTTTTATGAATTACAGTCCTATATCTTATATTATTATGTTCATTCTTGTTATGCTTTTCAGACAAGAGATATAGAAATAAGAATGACGTATACGGCATGTTGTCAATGAAATATGTTAAAATTAAATCTGAATTCCATAACCCGATTATTTCTACGAGGTCTTGTAGCATACCGTTAACAGGAGGACGCAGGTCGCCCTGTATCTCTACAAAGCCACAGTAATCGTTAAAGGGTCTTTTTTACAGTTTGTGTCATTTTTTTAAGTGTTTCAGCAAATGCCTTAAATTGCTAGATTGTATTCACGAAACTGTGGAGCTCCATTATAATAAAAAGGAATGGAATTTAATAATTAAAAACAAAGTTTGTCTCAAGTGGGGCTAGAACCACTGGATAAAAAGGATATTACATAACCCACGCGGCAATCAAGACTGTCATGTATTATAAAACATTTTATCATTCATATAAATAATCAGAGTGCTGTTACATAATTTAACAAACGCAAACAACATAATCATTTCAAATTATTCAATCGTATCGCTATGGTAACGGTTTATAATTTTATCAGTGTTAACTCATCATAATTCATAAATGAAGCCGTATTTTCAGTATGAGCCTACGGTCGAGCCTAGTAATATTTCGCTCCCTGATTTAGAGTGTTACTTTATATTTTGAATCTGTAACAAAAGGTTGAAAATGTGTTATCTTGATAATCTGTGAACACGTCCCTTAAAACTCATTGCAATACTTATTGTAAAACTTAAACTAAATCCGGTGTTTTGTGATGAGAAAAGAATGGGAAACAAATGTTGATCATATTTGATAATGTGTTCGAATCGTATAAATAGTAAAAGTGTAACGCTTTGACGTGTAATGTTTACTCATATATTGTGTTAATATAACTGAAACTATAGTATAAAATCATATTGCGTAGCAGTTTGTAAGCACGTTCAATAAGTAAAAGAGGCACAAACCAGTGTCTTACTACATTCACAGCATTCGGGTACATAGAATATGCGTTAAATTATTTAGAAGCAAATATGATAAGCCCCTGTCATCATTAATTTATTATGTCTTTGAAAAATAGCCAAGTGAACGGACAGACAAAAACGGTATATCACGATTGAGAAAAAATGATTTCAATAATGAAGGCAAGACTGTGTTGATAGGTTTGCCAATTTTGGCAAATAATCATATTAAAACATAGCGCTATATTGTATATAGCCCTGGTCGCCGTGGCGTAGTGAATATGGTGTCCGCCTAGCGACCTGGAGGCACGGGTTCGATCCCCACTGTGGGAGCGTTCTTTAGATCTCCCCCATAGACACCAAGTACTGGTTCTAGTCCCGAAAACGGACTCGAGAATGTTTCAAATTAGTTGCAAGTACTTTATATGCAATATCGAGCTAAAATAAATAGGTTTAAACTAAATTAGAGCTATATTAAAAGTTTATGGCTGCGACCTATTTCGGCCGTTCTTACCAGAGATAATGTTCTTATTATTGGCCGACTCGTTGTTTAAATTTTAGCTTTTTTAAGGGGGCATTTATAACAATTATTCCTTTTGCTCAATATACAATATGGCGCATCAAATGGAAATATAATAAAGCCGCGCTCTGTGAAAACCCAGGCTTAATGCATTTGCGGAAAGTGTCGTCCCAGATTAGCCTGTTTTCGTTTACAGGAAGTCTCTTCTAAACGAAAATCTAGTCAAAGCGGAAGGTGTCATCCCTAAATAGCCAGTGTGAAATGCACAGGCTAATCTGGTACGACACTTCACTCACACGCTTCTAGCCCCGTGCTCCTACAATGACACTAAATTAAAATGTTTTATTTTTTAAATTATTTATAAGATTGTCAGTTCGAAATGACATTATTATTGCTATGATCATGTGTGTTATACATGCATGTGTTTAAACAAAAATATTGTGGAACAGAACTTGGTCGTAATTATAAAGGTGCTAACATTCTTGAATTAAAATTTAAATAAAAAAATATATTTCCATTTTGGTGCGTTATAACTTGTGATCAGTATATACAATAAAATCGGTCAAATGCAGGGGTTAGATAGAAAAAAAAAGATATTTGTCGAACAAAAAGGTCGAGACTCTATGAACAGTCGTTTTCAGCATATACTGTTTTGTTCTTTCTGTAGTTCGTTTCTTACACAATGTTATAATGTTCATCTTATTATTAGAGGACACATTAAAATTAGATGTTGTGAATCCCATCTATTGTCTCATTGACCAGTTTTGATAACTGAGACTTTGACAAATTTTAGAGAGCTACATGACCAGGGAGGAGTTGAAATTATACAAGCAATATGTTAATAAACTACTTTAAATGCAACACTAAACATACCACAACCATCTGTTTAAGATTTCATTGTACAAATAAGTCCGCGTATAGGGTACTTGTCTGGTTCAACTAGGCGTTTAATTAAATCCATTACTCTTATAGATAATTGAACCCTTCCATGGTTCAATTTCAAAGTAACGCTGATTCAGGAAATTGTGGTTTTAATGTGGCTTAAGATATGATTATCATTCCTAAACTAATTTGACTGCAATTGCTTGACCTTATATACATCTTAGTTCATACGTTCCCCAGTGTGTGAGGTTTGCATGCCAGATGTTTAGCCGGTATTAATACTTACAAATATGTGTTGTTGTTTTTCTGTGCTGCAATAATTATTTTTATTATAATTATAATTATNTTATTATTATTATTATTATTATTATTATTATTATATTTATTTTATTATTATTATTATAAAACAATGCACGCTGATTTTGATTGTGTAAAATAACGAATAACAAATTAGTTATAATATTCTCAAGTTAATAAAAAAAACTTAAGTTCCGTTCTTTTCAGCTTTATCCATTTCATTTTTTCATTAAGTAAAAAGAATACAACACAATTTGTTATGTTATGCTTTCTTCAGTTGGATATGGTTTTGACTATAACTAATCAATGATTTCAAACGTTCTCACGAAACTTTATCTCTGTACAATATTTACGCGTATGACTTATACTTTGAACGCGTGTACACACTATTTTCTTAACACTGTTTTATGTCATTACTAAAACAATTGTTATCGAATAAAAAAAAAGTATTCATAGAAATTATAACTTACCAATGAGGAAAAGGATAACATCCACTATAAAGGCCAGCGTAAGACGTCTGCGACTAACGCGCATATTATCCGGACACTTTTCCGTTTTGAAATAGTTCCACAGAACCATATAGACCGGAGAGTTGCGGTGAACAAGTCTCGTTGTATATTTGTGTCACAGAAACTCTGGACGAATCAGCAGCCACGGTTTAAATCCTTTTTTCTTGTCGATTGAAGGACCGAAGTGAGCGTAGTAATCACCAAATAGTAAGCTATACACTAACTACCAAATAATCGCGCTGAATCAACTGACTGGTAAAATAAAGTGGTTATAAACTTTCGATTTAAACAGAGGCCTACGTAAATACACCACCAGATTTAAATTAGGATTTTTTCTTTAAATACCGGTATGTCTTCGATAAAAAATATAATATTGTTTATCAATTATAGATTAATGATATAAGAATACGTTACGTCATTACAGTACAGCTTAGACGCAATCTCTTTGGCGTTCAGAACCGTTCCCGTACCTGCAAATACACAAATAAAGAACTATAAACGTATTTGTTATGTATGTTGAAAGGGGAATATCAATGGCTTATACAGTATTTTTATTTTTTTATTTTCAAACAGATTATATGTTTATAAGTATTAACTAAATAGTATTTTTTGTAATTCTTTATCAACGCTCAGAAAAAAATTATTTTAGAGGGATGGCAACCAATAGCAAAATTGGCATTCTAATATTCGGTCAAAAAAATCGAATCGTCTGGTATTCAATATATATGTTTAATGTTCATGTTTCATTGTTAACATAGATGCTACAAATAGATAATGAGCATAGCATGCAACAAAATAAATGTATATACAAATTATTATATAGTTTTTAAAATTTGATATGATAAAAGATATAAAAGGTTGTAAGACAGATTTAATGTTGTTAGCTAAACAAGTTACACTCATTATGACTCAGTGGATGAACGAGTATAACGCTGCCAAACGCCGACGGTGCGGGAGGTGTTTTACATCAATTTTATATCACCGCAATACAGAATTACCGGTACTCTTAAATATAGAAGGACGCTATAACAAAATGAGACATTGTGGATAATACACAGAAATCTAGTTATATGTTTGCTAAGTTTAACATGGCAAAGCTACTTATTAAATCCTAGTTGTATAATTGCTGTTATTTAGGCTTTATTGTTATCTTTATCAGCATGATTTAAGCCGCGTCATGCGAAAATGGGTCTTATGCCAAAAGCGGCCAGGGAAGCTTAAGACAAGCCAGATAATTTGCGCAGTCTGGTCAGGAGTACTGTGCGCTATAAAGTCACACAATGTGTTGTTGGCTCATTACAGGACAGGGTAGCTCCTGAATAGAGTACGCGACTGCGCAGGCTGATCTGGATCTACGCTGGCCACATGTAGAATAAGACCCATTTTTGCAGAACGAGGGTCATTTCGTTTCCTTGACGTGTTTCGTATGTTTGCAATTTCCCTTTGCATAAATCAACGCCCTTTATCGCAACGAAATGCTGTCGCTGGCATCAACTTGATACCATAATGGATTGTACGTTTCCGTGATATCAAAAAGCATGAACTCACGTAAATAAATAGTAAGATGTTATCATTTTACATGTAGTTTATCATATGTAAGTGATGACATCAACAAAATAAATCAATGCTGTCTATGCACTATGGTTGTTAAACAAAGCCACATTTGAAAAGGTTTAAAATATATAATATAATATTCGACATATATAACTTTTAATATAATTTGTACTTCTAAAATACGAGGATGATGATGATGATGACTAACAACAATCGTCAAATCAATACACTAATCTGACGCTCTAAAAACGTTTTATGTTTCTCCAATATTAGAAAAGTTTTATCCCTGTGGTTCTTTAAGAGAATGCATGTGTGGATCGATATGCATAATTAAATCTCAACGGGTGAGAATTAACAAAACAGAACTTTATCAACGTTGAAATGCATAATCCTTATGACATGCGCTGTTTCGCACAGGGAATATTATAAAAATGATTAACACGACTCGATGACGCAAGCGTGATATTTTGCTCTAGCGGGTTTGCAAATTGCCCATCAAGCTCCATGCAGGTTTTTGGCTGGAACTGTGTCGTGACTTATTAGTGAGAACATGTAATTCCACGCGTTATCTATCAACGCCCCGCCTACAAAACCTTGACTTAAATTCAAGAACATGAGAAACAATTTCTTAACAAAAAATCATCGAATAACAAACCGCACGTGTCGCGCACTGTCAAGAAAGTTCTTGTTTAACCACCGTGAAGTCTCGCTGCATTATTAACGACGAGATGCTGATAAAGCGCTTTGACGCTTTGTAAGTTTTAAGGCTCGACTATCAATCATTGTTTGTAAAAAAGTAACTGTTTTGACTTTATAGTTACTGGTTATGTATAAAGGGGCATGTATTAAACGTCATCTCACGGGATTTCAAAATGCCTGCATGCGAGTGTTATGTCCTCGGACCCGACAGTGTAATTCGGTTAGCTCGAAATGATAATTGTCACGATAATTTTCGAACATTCAAAAACATAATTTGTATGCTCTCACGGAGATCTATGTAATTTATGTATAAATTAATTTATTAGTTTATTGTTTTTAAACAATGTATAATTGTCTAATAAAAATAGTTATTTTGAGTTCGAATTTTTAAACAAATATACGGTTATTGAATCTGTCAGACAATTGGCCGAAGAATAGTATCCTCGTTCTGGGAAAGCTGTGCTTATTGCACATGCGTAAAGTGTCAGGGACGACACTTACCGCTTTAATGGAATATTTCGTCTATAGGAAGTCTGTTCTTAACGAAAATCCAGTTTAGGCGGAAAGTGTCGTTCCTGATTAGCATGTGTGGACAGAACAGGCAAATCTGGGCGACATTTTAACCACATGCATTAAGCCCGGTTTTTCCAAAACGAGGCTCATATGATAACTTATGCCTGATAGCCGGTATCGCAAGTGTCCTAACATATATCGGTGGTTCACCTCGAGCTCACCAACAACTCTTCGCCAATGTGTGCTTCTGTTGTGTAAAACCTCAATAAAATGTGCCTGTATTTTATAAGATCATATAATTTACCGCGTTATACAAGTTATTTCGATATGAATTCTACGTTCTTATTATAACTGTGGTGTCACAATATATGTTAGCCATCACCAATTAGTCATGAGAGTCGAGGATACACAATTTTCACAAAAAGTGAACATTTCCTTGAAAGTTCAAGGGTCAGGGTTAAATTGCTGCTTGAAATTCATTGTGTAGCTTCATTGTGATTGTAGATCAAGCAATAACGCAAGTCTGTCCTGTAAGTGTACAATGATACATTATATGCACTAGAAGACCAAATAAAATCAAACTTTAGGCAGCCTGGACTGTCACAGAGATTTGACTCATAACGATAAAACACAAACAAATATGTGACGCTATGGCAAACCGCGAAGAAAATCTTCTTTAGTTATTTTATGGTTTGATCAGTTACTGAGGACGTTTTGACTTTTAAGTTGTTAACGAAAATGTGTTGCAGATTTTATTATCCAATGATTTGCACCACGGCAGCAATCGAGAAAATAAGTTAAAGATAGGGACGTGAAAACTGTTACACTGGTGTCAGCGTCGGAATAGTTAAGGAACAACAAAATGTATTACATTACTTTCCGTTTCCCTCTTCATGATTTACTTCAAACGATATAGACTCTATTCCTGTATATTCGGTCACTTAAGACTTGAATTGACTTTCTATACTGAATGAAAACAATTTAACAAAAGTGAGGGATATACTTTTTTGTATGTCTTTGAAACAGAATAAAGGCATAATAATGTACACATTCTTTAATAACAAGCCAATTATAGGAAGACATATTAGCAACTGGGATTTGTTCATGTCTTTTCTATCAAGTTTCTCAGTCATCATTTTGATAGAAAAACATTGAATTTGAGTAATAATTTTGATATAAATCATTAAATAAATCTGTTTAAAGACTTATAACTACCAGCATACTTTTTGATAATGAATATTTTAAACCTAATTGGCATTTACACAACATCGGTAGCAAATGTTGCTTAATTTTGTCAAACGTTTATTATTTTTTTACCAACCAAAATCTGAAAAAGAAACCGTTTGCCAGGTTTATCTTTTAATTACCGATAATCCAGAAAATTGATATGAAACAAATTCAAACAATAT
>VMBQ01008807.1:0-14121 GCA_007657795.1 Dreissena rostriformis
ATATGTTCGGTTCTAGATTATATGGATAGCACATGTTTTTAACCTTAATTCAACTGCTTTTTCAAACAAGTATGTAAATTTTAATCACAGTTGGTCCCTAAAACATGAACATTTGTGCAATTCTATTGGCAGCCATTATGTTCTGGCAGCATTTAATTAAGGCAATACATATTGCTTAAAACCAATCTTAGAAAGCTTCCCTGTAAATTTGACATGTACATCTTTAAACGTACATATTTAAACTGGCATGCTTATTTTATCAGTACATGTCTAATTGTTGATTATTAAGTATTTTTATTAATTTGTACATTGGGTTATTTATTCCTTAATTTGCATCTTTATATAAATAACAGGTTATTATGACTATTATAAAAGACATAATCGTGATAACAAGGTTTGAAAAAGTAATGCATTAAAAATTAAGAAAGGAATTGGGTTACCCGCAAGAACCAAGTCCTTTCGACGGAGGCAAATGTCTTTCTTTCAGGTTAAATACCAATAAATGATAAAAACATAAAAAATACATATAGGACTTGAAATTATATTCAAGTTTCACTAACTACTCACACTTATATTCAAGATTAGACATAGTACTCATACTTATATTCAAGATTAGACAGAGTACTTGCACGTATATTCAAGATTACACAGAGAACTTGCACTTATATTCAAGATTAGACTAAGTACTTGCACTTATATTAAAGTCTGGAGATGCAAATATCCTAAGGTATACGCAATCATCCATTATTAGAGATCAAAATAAGACTCATCACTGAAGATAAGTTGTGTAAAAGGTCCTTAAAGAAATAATCATCGGCCTAGCAATGACCAACGCAAGTGTTTGTCAGAATATTAGACCACTTGATACCTTGATCAGCTTGATAATTAGGACTCAAAATAGAGTTTTGAGGAAATTTAATCGCACATTCTTGTTGACGTGAGAACTGGGATAGTGGATGTCTTGGAATAGCGGTTCATTAAGATTGCATGAGATTTCTGAATAAGTAGCTCTTGACTGACTTCAAAGAAATACGTGTAGAATGCACGCACGTCTATTTGAATCAGCAAGATGACTTCCACAAATGAAATTATGTTATTGCAACATAATAACAGTTCGTTTTAGCACGATTCATTCCGCATCGCTGCCATGTCATGTTAATGATACGTATGTCCAGTTGACGCTTGTTATGGGAAGTCAATATAACCTGGTAGTGAAGTTTTTGTCTGAAGCAAGACTTTGTCCAGCATAGATGTCGTTCCAAATGATTTCAAATAAGTTAAAACATGATGAGACAGTATGCTTTGCGCAAGAAACAGCTTTTAAGATAAGATATATTGTCCAGTATTGTAACCTAACAAATCAGTCACAAGCCTTAATTTAAAGACTAGCCAATAGTATTTATAATTTCTCTCCTGATAATATGTCTGGAATTTCCTTACTCCTATATTCCAGGATAATTAACCAGGTGTTAATCACGTCCAATTTGCTTAATTTCCCAGCGTTCTTGTTTTTGTTTAGCCAAAAAAGAAATCAACTTTGACTTAAATTTCTCGCCATGTCGAAACTTTTTATGGAAGCTCTATTATTAAATCCTATGTGATTCAGTCGGAATTTTCTCGGGACATTTGCTTGACCATAAGTGTATTGCAACAATTCAATACTGCCAAATACTGTTTGACTGGTGGAATGTAGCCTGCATTACTTTCCATGATATTAATTATGTTTCGGTTTGTCCGTTTCCGGTAAAATAGAACGCAAGGGCAGACGAAGCAATTGACACTTTAGGCATATGACGCGTTTTTGCGTTGTATGTACAGAAGTGTTTTTACGAATACTTGAAAGAAGTGATGGACTGGTATAAGTAAGTAAGTAAGTAAGTAAGTAAGTTGTTTATTATCGTGACATGTGCAATATAACAAAACATCATATTAAGNCATGTAAATGTTCATTTCTGACGATCAAGCGAGGGCTTACTGACGCTTTTCTTAGTTTGTATTTAGTTCATAAAACTGTGAGAGAGAACCAGTAGATAAAGAGGAGTTCAAAACACAACTTTCAGGACGTACAAACGGACAAACCAGCGAAATGCTTAATTCTTACCACTCCATAGGGGCATACCTAACTATAAATATTATATTAAGTATAAAATGGTACAAAGAACATTCCTTATCAGAATTTTGATTACATAATTTATTTAAAAAAAAATACTAACAAAATCAAAATATCTTACTGCCACATCTAAGCACTCATGCATGTATTATTTAATACATAATTATTCTAATAAATCATTAGAACGTTTAAATATTATGACCAGTCTCCATGTATACATGCATATGTACGCAAAATGACTTCAACATGATTATGTTAGAAATGTTTTCATTAATAGTTGAGTAATTTAGTGCAACCGTGTATATAAGTTTTAAATGTTGCAATCCGTTTACTAAAGCTAAGGAAATAAATTTAACCATTCAATAATAAGTAGCAGATACAAATAGATAAGATTTTGTAGGTAATTAAAAACAACAACAATGAAATAACATGTTCATGTCCTTTTACTTTTCCTTTTGTGTAAAAAGAGGCTTCTTATTATGCAATAAAATTTTGGAGAAAAGAGGCAATTAATCAGTTTGTTACTTTTACTAATGTAATTAAGCCGCGTTCTTTTTTCGTGACTTAATTTTCGGACATACAACTTTCGTCCATAATAAATGACTCTAAATTTTCTGACAGTTTCTTTTACGATGCTAACAGAATTCTGCTCTGCTTCGCTTATCTGATGACACTTCAATCATGCGTTTTTACAACCCAGTAAAGGTTACAATATACTAAATAATTTTGGAATGCAATGCTATACTCTCTCAAATCATGAGCATAATTTATAAGAAGACACAATTTTCTGTAGTGGCACTTGCCATGACTTTATTTTAGAATGTTTCTTTAAGCATGTGGTAGGGAAAACATTGTTGTTTAACAGAAATACACTCTTTTGCTTGAAGGTTGGAGACTACATGAGACTTTGACAGATGGCGGGAAACCCTCATTAACTGGTTATAAGCCGGTAAATAGATGGCCGTAAAACAGTGACCGTTGCTTCGTGTCGAGTTCTTACTTGCATAACGCATGATCTATTTTGTTTATTGTTTAAATCATTGCGGCTTGGAATGCTCTTTAAGAAATGTATGGTTTTGGGGGTCTATATGCGCAAAAGTTTGACTTTTTTGTTTGTTAAAGTTATTGCTTTTACATTGAATTTGTGTAGGAAATCTTTTAGTATATTGTGACCTAAAGGTCATAAAACCTGGCAGATGAATGCCTGCAGGCAATGGACCATTACATTTGCGTTATCGGGTAAATACCCGTGTATACCGGTACTAGACAATGGTTTCACCCAACAGCTAAAAGTGAAACCAGAGACGTAGATAACTACGTCTCTGCATCTCCGTCTCTGGTTGAAACATAGTTTAAAATATGTTATCGACATTTTTGTCAAGACGAAATGATATTGATGAAGAATTTTATATATTGTATGCTAAGATACGAATGCTCAATGCTAGCTATAAATCAATCATATGTTATTTCCCCTATAACAACAACATTAAGCATCGTAAGTGGAGTGTTCAACACCAAACGTGTGAACATCTTTGGTATTATATAATAGTTTTGCAGAAAGTCAATGGCAAGTTAAAATACTATGCTTTAAAACAATACTTTTAATGTGTTAAACTAGATTTTTTTCAGATTAAGCAAACTCAAAAATAAATGCCAAAGGACAAGTCTTACCTTCACCCTTGCCCCTTTTAGAAACCTGTACCTTTTGGTGATCCCAGATCTAGAAACGGATTGAGAGACTGATAGATCGATACTTTAAAAAAAGCTTTCAAGAAAAGCATTCTTAAACCTATTATTGTGTCCAAAATGCATATGATGGTAATGATGATGATGAATGTGGAATCAATTTTGGCAAAAATCATCTTCGAAATTTATAGTTGAATGTAACCTTTTCTTTGCGACGTTTAAAACTTTCGATCATTTACAAAATATCATTGATTACCTGCCCCTGAATACTCTCTGTTGTTGTTTTGCAGACATTTGTGCATTTTATTTATATTTAACGAAAGGGCGTCAATACAAAAGGCAAAATGCCTCTCGGGGTTAAGCCTGTTTGTGCTGGTTGCAAGAGTAGCAACTCTACGATGTGGAGCAAAGGGGAAAAGGGTGAAATCATGTGCAATGCGTGTCTCACAAAGCCCAGCCTGGTGGGCAAAGACTCGAATTTCATGAATGGCGTTCCTCCATCAAAGAAAGCCCCTTCAAGCATAGAAAGTGCACAAGACCGCGTCTTAAGAAAGAGCTCCAGGAACAAACCTTCAAAGTACAGAGTCGCAAATTCCAAGCCAATAGCCACCAAAGGGAAAGGACGTCGGATAATATTCAAGAAAACTGTAAAACATTTTAATATTTATTCTCTCCTAAACATCTGTATTTATTTGTTCATTAATGTTACCATTGCTATTTCAGGAAGAAACAATGTTATATGATTATATTGTGTTTTCCTATGTCTAACAGGCTTTTCTAAGAATTTTTGCTCAAGTTAAAGGGTATAGACCAAAGATTGAGTGTGTTAGTGAAAAAAAGGAATCGTGGCACAGGCTAATCAGGGACATCACTCTCTGTCTAGACTGGATTTTCGTTTAGAAGAGACTCTGACTGCCTTTAAACGAAAAATACCATAAAAGCAGAAATTGTTGTCCCAGATAAGCCTCTGTGGACTGCACAGGCAAATCTGGGATTACACTTTATGCACATGCATTAAGCCCAGTTTTCCCAGAACGAGGCTCATATTTAGATTATAGATTGGTCCAATTTATATAAATCACTTACTTGTGATGTCAATGTTTGTTGTTTTCAGCAACCTGTCAAGGCTCCGACAGCTGTTTCAACTGTAGTTACTGGGACCAGTATCTTCCATGATGTAAGTTAACAATGATATGTCAGTAAAAGGCCATCCAGAAAACCAATTACCAACTGGGATTCATACTAACACAACAGTGCAACTCTTACACAATGGCATTAACAAACTCGATCTACTGGTTTCTAAAACTAGTATAACGCATTTCTTTAAATTTTGTTTGTTATCAGTATATGGTTTTTCAATACTTTATGCTTTTTACCTAATTGAATGTTTCTTTCATGGCACTTATTTCCAGATATGGGATAAACGATTTAATATAAAATACAAAAGAAGCGGAAAGTGTCGTCCCTGATTAGCCTATATAGACTGCACAGGGTAATCCGGGATGACACTTTATGCACATGCATTAAGCCCTGTTTTCTCAGACCGAGATTAAAATTTCTCTTTCAGGGCACTTATTTCCAGACTGGGGACATCGTCTCCCTGATAGATGATGATGAAAACCTCTACTACGCCCAGATTCGAGGCTTTCTCCAGGACCAGTATTATGAGAAGAGCGCAGTTATCACCTGGCTACTGCCCACCAGACACTCAGACAGGAACAAGTTTGACCCATCCACTTATATTTTAGGTACAGATATATGTAATTTTGCTTAAATTGATCTTTTTTGTGATAAAGGTTTAATGCAAGTGTTCATGATGTAATTTTTAATTCAGGTGAGCGCTTTCTTGATTTTATTCCTGTACTTTTATTCCCTAGGGCCAGAGGAAGATCTTCCAAGGAAGATGGAGTACCTGGAGTTTGTGTGCCACGCCCCTTCGGACTACTTCCACGACACAACGTCCCCGTATCCCACATGCAAAAACACCCCCAACCTCTGTTACATCTGGTCCTCTCTGGGCCCGGAAATATGTGAGGCGCCCACACGATTGGACGATATTTTTGGGCCCCCAGACTCTGTGAGAAGTGAGGGCCCAGTACCAGTGTATCCACAGCCGTCAAAGAAGACGAAAATTGAGAAGGTCAAGGTTAAAGAAGAGAAGAAAGTAATAGTTGTGGAATGATGACATACACACAAATGTATGATGACATACAAAGAAATGTATGAAAAACCTTTTAAAAATTTGAGACATAGGACCCACTCTTTGAGTAATGAAGCAGGTTCACTGGTTGCAGCGCTACTGTAACTATCAAGGCCTATCACAACCAAGATAATAGGATATCAACAACCCACATTCTGGGAAAACTAGGCTAAATGCATAAGCGTAAAGTGTCGTCCTAGATAATCCTGTGCTGTCCGCACAGGCTAATCAGGGACAGCATTTTCCACTTTTATTAAAAGCAAGTCCTCTCTTAACGCCAATCCAGTTTAGGCAGAAAGTGTCGTCCATGATAAGCCTGTGCAGACTGCACAGGCTAATCTGGGACGACACTTTACGCACATGCATTTAGCCCAGTTTTGAAAGACCGTGGCTCATACTTTAGACATGTGCAGATAAATTCTGGAAAATAATGGTTCCAGTTCTGTCATATACCACGTACATGTGATTTGTGTGGATGACTGATCAAGGTTGTGTCAAATAATGTTTTGATGTTGTTCTGTACGGGAGGCAATATTCCAAGATCATTAAAGACGAATTGCATTGAACACTCGATGTATTATCTCAAACTGAGAGGGTTACAGATGTCAGCCGTGCATTCAATTCAAGAACATGTGTAATTAGATGCCATCTTTGTAAGGAAATTAAATACTAAATTCAAACATATTAGCTTTAAAAAAGAATATTTTTGAAGGCTGAATTTTTCATGTTGTCACCATGATCTGGCCCTGTGTTCACAAAACAATTTTGCAATCGAAAATCGATTTCAACTGACATCGATTTTCATTTTTGCCTATCAACTACAATGGAAATCCATTTTCAATGACAAGCAAAATCGATTTTCGATTGCAAAAAATGTTTTGTGAACACGGGGCCAGAAGTAAAATGAGCAGCACTCTGGGAAAACCGGGCTAAGTGAGTTAAAGTACTGTCCAAGGTTTTCACTTTTATGGAATTTTTTGTTAAAAGAAAGTCTCGTCTAATGTAGACTAGGGGGAAAGTGTCATTCAAGATAAGCCTGTGTGCACTGCATAGGCTTATCTGGGACAACACTACGTGCTTATATTAAGCATGATTTTCCCAAATTGAATATGGCTAAGCTTTTTATTGGACTGGTTTTACAACTGATTGTGAATCCATATGTGGTTGAACATTTAATTATTAATTTAATTTGATAAATAACATAAGTCTCTGTTTTAATTTAAAGCACTTACGATAAAACTATGCTGAACTTAGTCGTTTTCAATTGAAACAATTGGAAGGATAATTAACCCTTTGCATGCTGGGAAATTTGTCGTCTGCTAAAATGTTGTCTGCTGAATTTGTAAAATTAGCATTTTCTTGAATTTCTTTTCTAAGACCACTATCCGAATAGCGAACAGTTTGGATCCTGATGAGACGCCACGTTCTGTGGCGTCTCATCTGGATCCAAACTGTTTGCAAAGGCCTTCAAAATCCGGTTCCAGCGCTCAAAGGGTTAATGGTTACAATAGGATTGTGCTGACAACTAATATAAGGTGGACTGTAAAATAAAGACATACAATGTTATTTATACATTTTTGTATAAGTCATGATTTTTTATGAAGAAAACATTATTAAGATGAACATGTTTACAACAGAATGATAGATACATTATGCCCTCTGTTTGAACAAGCAGTACAATGGGATAATGGTAATACATACACAAGAGTTAACAATAATAAAATTAATGTTTTGATAATTCCATTTTGGTGTATTGTTATAAAGACACCGCTGATTTCGCAATATTTTATGTATCTCGTTTACTATGTTCTACAGAAACAGTAAATTTGTACAGATTTTGATAGGCCTCGTTAAAGCACATGTATTTTATTGTTCTATTTCCCAGAATTCTTTAGAACTACTTTTAAAACATAAGGCTCTGCCAATAATTATTGCAGAATAACCCACACATGTTTCCGTTTTTTGTTTATTAAATGTAAGACAATTGAAGATAAATGTGAGTGAAAAAAAAAGAGTAAACATTAACATATATTGATATAGGATACCTAATGGTGAATATTCTATTCTTATAAACATACAGGCCAAGTAAATGTGTTGCATCTTTCAACATAAACATGATGAAAAAACAAAAGACGCAACTTGCCCATATTAACTAGACATCAAAAAATGAGAAAAATGTGGATTATATTATGGCAACATTACATAGCGCCAGCACCTTGGGGCTAAAGGCAAATTAATGCTAAGTTATTATTCATATTAATGACATTGACTTTATTTTCAAATTTTGACTAGCAAAAAATATATGTTATAAGTTTAAACCTATTTATTTTTGCTTGATTGCATTGAAAGCCATAGGCTTATATAAACGCTCTCGAGTCCGTTTCCTGGGACTAGAATCGGTACTTGGTGTCTTGGTGGGATATCAAAGGAACGCTCCCAGTGGGGTTTGAACCCATGACCTCCCGATCGCTAGGCGGACACCATATCCACTACACCACGCCGATCTAAGCAAAAAAAGCAGGCTTAATGCAATCAGCACAGGCTAATCAGGGACGACACTTTACGCTTTTATTGAATTTTTCTAATAAAGCAAGTCTCTTCAACAAAAATCTAGCCTTATCTGGGACGACACTTTAGGGACATGCGTAAAGTCTGGTTTTCCCAGGGCCTGGCTCAATTATAAGTGACAAGTAATGGATGCTGAAAACCAAACAAATATTAAAGCAGTTTACCATTATACATCTTGGAACAAATAATTTCTCAATATATACAAAAGCATCAATCAGCATCACAAAATTATGAAATAAAAACAAAATTCAAGTAGATTAAAACTCTGAAAGTATTTAAGAATTTTACTGTCTGGAAAATGAAATTCTATATAAACAATGCTGAAATTATACCTTACATAACAGAATGCTTTTTTTAAGTCGTTGTTGGAATGGAAACTTAAGATAAATCGATCAACTGATATTTAATATTGAAGTCCATGAAAGACAGATGTATGTATACATGATATTAAAACATTTCCAGTTATATTATAACTTATAACTGCATGCAAATTATATAATGACAATACACACATTTCAAACAAGATCATGTCATATTTTGTAATAATAATAAAATGAAAGACAACACTCCTCTTCCTGCACCAAGTCTCTCAATTTCCTATCTACATGTTTTTATAACAATGCAACCTTTTAATTTATTTACAGCAATGCAAACACTTTATTAATGTATAACAATGTAACCACTTCCAAACATTCTACTCTGTCTCCTTCACAAGACAACTATAATCAGCTTCCTCGGCCACTAGCAGAAGGTAGGCAGCAATGGCTACACCAGGGTTTCCAAGTGAGATAAGTCAGTATGTCCACAACCCATTCGGACAGTGAATTTGCACTGATGGTACAGCCCATTTTCGTTGTTGAACTAAACTTTTAAGCAAAGGCCATTCAGTAACAAGTAATGTTGCAAAATAAGCCATTGTTGGATCCAACATTAGTCTTGTTCTACGCACCATTTACTACGCCATCGATAAAATGTTGACATTTCACATTTGTTAATGTTGCACTGAGAAAACCTCCACATTTGAGCCTGATACTAATCGTACAGACACTTGTCCAGCAGTGCTCAGGTATGCAACCAATGTTAAACAGTGCCCATGTATGCAACGGATGTCCAGCAGTGCTCACGTATGCAACCAATGTTTAACAGTGCCCATGTATGCAACGGATGTCCAACGGTGCTCATGTATTTGACGAGTGTCCAACAGTGCTCATGTATTTGACGAGTGTCCAACAGTGCTCATGTATACAACCAATCAGTGAATGTTGGTGCATTACAAACACCCACAGTAGCTCTACACTTTGAGCCAAAACTCTGACTTTCAATGCCTTCAGTCAATAACTGATTTTATTTTCTGATTCCAAGTTCATTTGTCTGAAGTAGGTGTTGAAGAACTCAAATGTGCTGATCATTATGGCGCAGGCTGGGGCCACTTTCATCAGTCGGGGAGTTAAACCTGAAACAAAGGCAAATAACTGAGCCTCGCTCTGTGAGAACGGGG
Organism: Dreissena rostriformis; assembly: GCA_007657795.1. Classification (NCBI taxonomy): domain Eukaryota; kingdom Metazoa; phylum Mollusca; class Bivalvia; order Myida; family Dreissenidae; genus Dreissena; species Dreissena rostriformis. Next base: position 10,063 of record VMBQ01008807.1, read on the forward strand.
CTTAATGCATGTGTGTAAAGTGTTGTTCCAGATACATGTTAGCCTGTGCAGTTCACACAGGCTTTTCTGGAAGAACACTTTCTGGGTTTATGGTATTTTTTCGTTAAAAGGATGTCTCTTCTAAGCTAAAATCTGTAAAAGCAGAAAGTGTCATCCCTGATTAGCCTGCACAGGCTAATCTGAGATGACACTTAAGGCACATGCATTATTTAAAGCCCCGTCACTTCAACCAGAAACAAGAATAACTATCGCTTTGTTGCAAACAAATAATACCCCAGCTTTGTCAGATAAGTAAAAAAACAAATAACTCAGGAATGCGTGGATAATTGGGGACGCAAAGTGCCTTGCACATCTTCATTTCATGAATTTATATTTGTTGCAAACAAATAATACCCCAGCTTTGTCAGATAAGTAAAAAACAAATAACTCAGGAATGCGTGGATAATTGGGGACGCAAAGTGCCTTGTACATCTTCATTTCATGATGATGACATATTAGGAGTTTTCACAAAATCTCTTGAGAAATGTAGTAGTTTGCCCAAAAAAGTATACATCTATTACTATATTGTTTGACAGTTTTATACAGGACTACATTGCCTATCCCAAGTAGTTTCATTACAAAACCCCGGAATGCATGATAACTGTGTCGTGTTCTGAGAAAATTGGGCAAAATGCATGTGCGTAAATTGTCATCCCAGATTAGCCTGTGCAGTCTGCACAGGCTAATCAGGGACGACAATTTCCGCTTTTATGGAATTTTTCGTTTAAATTATGTCTCTTCTACGCGAAAATCCAGTTTAGGCGGAAAGTGTCGTCCCTGATTAGCCTGTGCGGACTGCAGGCTAATCTGGGATGACACTTTATGCACAAGCATTTTGCCCAGTTTTCTCAGAACACGACACACTGTCGAGTTTACCTGAAAATAGCGCACCAAAACCATTGCTTTGGTATAATTTGTGAATTAACTTCCAAGTAGACTGCATTTCCTTTTTCTCTGCAAAAGTGGTAACAAATAATATATGTATTAAGCGTTTCGAAGCATACTTTAATTACTGTTACCAATTTACTTCAAAGTGTTAAGGTCAAAAAGTGGAAACATTATTAGTCTATATTTATGACACAAAGTATCAGACACTCCTCAGTAAGAAGAACAGGCATCTTAACACAGAATGTATTAAGTCATCAAAAAGATAAAAAAAATCTTTGACATATTGTATAGTTAAAAGCTTAAGCCTTTAATTCTCGGGATTTATTCACTAGCAAAACTTTCTACAATACAAATTAATATTGCCTATAATCGCTCTTTATTTCAGCTGCAAATTACATTACTTAGTTGCTTAATAATACAATCAATTTACCTTCAATCCTGTGACACAATACTTTGAACAAACAGAAAGGGGAGACATATAAGTTTTTCAAAAAGTCAATTTAAAAATGAACTGCGTTCTGGGAAAACATGCCTTTATGCATGTGCGCAAAGTGTTGTCCTAGATTAGCCTGTGCAGTCTGCACATGCTAATCAAGTACAAAACTTTCCTCTTTGAATGTATGTTTCATTAAAATGAAGATTCTTCTTAGGGAAAATCCAGTAAAGGCGCAAAGTGCCATCCCTGATTAGCCTTTGCAGACTGCACAGGCTTATCTGCGAAGACACTTTGCGCACATGCATTAAGCCCAGTTTTCCAAGAGCGAGGCTCATGTATTAAAAAGGAAGAGAGAAGTGCAACTCACTATGTGCGAAGACCACCTCCCCCAACTCAATCTGACGGTGGGTTTTTATCACATCAAATGGCAAGGTCAGCAGTCCAGCAACCTGTAATTTGGACAAAAAGTTCAGTGAAATGCAGGCGGTTAAAGGTAAAATATTCTCCACATTTATGCTTCAATGATCATAATTTCATAAGGGTTTATTTGAAATATGGGAAGTCTATTTACAAATTAGCATCAACAAAAATACATACAAAGAAATTAAGATTACCTTAAGTTCATGTTCCTTTTTATAATCGATTCATATAAAATCAAGAAATGTGCCCATAGTACACAGATGCCCCCTCATTCCACTTTTGACCTCTAAGTCTGACCTTGACCTTTGAGGAAGGGTGACCGGTATTACACATGACATGTAATCTTCTGACGTTTTATATTTGAGCTAAGTTATTTTTAATCCATCAATATGAAGAAAGACTATGGCTGAGACAGGAGTAAAAAAAAAATACCTTTGACTTTATGTGTGACCTTGACCTTTGAGATAGGGAGATGGGTTTAACAGGGGTAACCTCGTCTAATAATGAATAACATTATTTTAAAATCCATTAAATATTTGGCAAAAGTTATCCCTGAATAATAATGTTCAAGGTATTTAAGGCCAATTTTGACGTTGACCTCTAAGTGTGACCTTGATGTTAGAGGAACGGAGACAGATGTTACTGGTAACAAAAAGTCTAAAGATGGTCTACATTTTTGACAAGTTATTTTAATATCCATCAAAATATGGCAGAATTATGTCTCAGACAGAAATTTTTAGCTGTTTTATGGCCACACTTGACCTTTGACCTATAAGTGTGACCTTTACCTTTGAGGTAGGGAAACTGATGTTAAACCTGACATGTCATGTTGTGATGTTTAATATTTATGAAAAAATATTTTAAAATCCATCAATATATGGCAAAGTTATGACTGACACAGGAATGTTTAAGCTGTTTAAGCCAAAGGTGAACTTTGACCTCTAAGTGAGATCTTTTTCCAATGTTATTTTTAAATCGATCAAAAATAGCTGAGACAGGAATGTTCATACATCCAGACAGCGTGATGGACACCAAGGACTTGTATATGCTGCCTTCTTCGAAGAGGTCATACAAAAATTATGTACCCAACTGCGTTCTAGTAGATTGTGTGAAATTATTATTATTATTAATGACTACAGCTAAAACTCAAACAATACTTTAAACTTAAACATGCATTTGTGTATATTTCGTCTTGTTTTGCAGACAATGAAGAAAAGATTTAATATATATATATAAAATATAACAAATTAGCATTGCCCATGCTAAGTGGGACAACACTTTCCCCCTAAACTGAATTTTCACTAAGATGGGACTTCCTTTAAACCAATACTACCATAACAGCGGCAAGTTTCATCCCTGATTAGCCTGTGCGAATTGCACAGGCTAATCTGGGTCGACACTTTACTCATAAGCATTAAGTCCCATTTTCTCTGAGTGCCCCTCATTTATAAGAAAGGAATATCTTACACTCCCAGCCAGACCACCAGCCAGGAAGCTCTCGGCGAAGGTGAGTTTGTCTCTACCCTGGTCTCGAAGCACCTGGGACTTCAACGTCTCATACGCAACCCAGTACAGCGCTGGCAATGAACAAGTAAATAGAGGGGTTATAGCAGATACCCCAGTACAGCACTTGCAATGAACAAGTAAATGGAGGGGTTATAGCAGATACCCCAGTACAGCACTGGCAATGAACAAGTAAATGGAGGGGTTATAGCAGATACCCCAGTACAGCACTGGCAATGAACAAGTAAATGGAGGGGTTATAGCAGATACCCCAGTACAGCACTGGCAATGAACAAGTAAATGGAGGGGTTATAGCAGATACCCCAGTACAGCACTGGCAATGAACAAGTAAATGGAGGGGTTATAGCAGATACCCCAGTACAGCACTGGCAATGAACAAGTAAATGGAGGGGTTATAGCAGATACCCCAGTACAGCACTGGCAATGAACAAGTAAATGGAGGGGTTATAGCAGATACCCCAGTACAGCACTGGCAATGAACAAGTAAATGGAGGGGTTATAGCAGATACCCCAGTACAGCACTGGCAATGAACAAGTAAATGGAGGGGTTATAGCAGATACCCCAGTACAGCACTGGCAATGAACAAGTAAATGGAGGGGTTATAGCAGATACCCCAGTACAGCACTGGCAATGAACAAGTAAATGGAGGGGTTATAGCAGATACCCCAGTACAGCACTGGCAATGAACAAGTAAATGGAGGCGTTATAGCAGATACCCCAGTACAGCACTGGCAATGAACAAGTAAATGGA
>VMBQ01008807.1:16188-38001 GCA_007657795.1 Dreissena rostriformis
CGTCCAATGATTGTGAACAAATGTGCCAAATGATTTTAAAATCTCACAATGAACGACATAGTTATGGCCCGGACAAGCTGATTTATGGCCATTTTTGACCTTTGAACTCGAAGTGTGACCTTGACCTTGGAGATATTGACGTAATTCTTTCGCGCGACACACCGTCCAATGATGGTGAACAAATGTGCCAAATGAGTTTAAAATATGACAATACATGTAAATGACATAGTTATGGCCCGGACAAGCTCATTTATGGCCATTTTTGACCTTTGAACTCAAAGTGTGACCTTGACCTTGTGAATATTGACGTAATTCTTTCGCGCGACACACCGTCCAAATGATGGTGAACAAATGTGCCAAATGATTTCAAAATCTCACAATGAACGACATAGTTATTGCCGGGACAAGCTCATTTATGGCCATTTTGACCTTTGAACTCAAAGTGTGACCTTAACCTTGGAGATATCGACTTAATTCTTTCGCAAGACACACCGTCCAATGATGGTGAACAAATGTGCCAAATGATTTTGAAATCTCACAATGAATGACATAGTTATGGCCCAGACAAGCTAATTTATGGCCATTTTTTACCTTTGAACTCAAAGTGTGACCTTGACCTTGGAGATATTGACGTAATTCTTTGGCTCAACACACCGTCCAATGATGGTGAACAAATGTATCAAATGATTTTAGAATCTCACAATGAACAACATCGTTATGGCCCGGACAAGCATTTGACCGTTGAACTCAAAGTGTGACCTTGACCTTGGAGATATCGACATAATTCTTTCGCGCGACAATGATGGTAAACAAATGTACCAAATGATTTTAAAATCTAACGATAAATGACAAAGTTATGGTCCGGACAAACTTTCTGTTAAAAACGCACTAAGTCATCCCGTGACCTAGTTTTTGACTCGGCATGACCTATATTCAAACTTGACATCATATAGATACAACTTCTGACCAAGTTTTGTGAAGATCGGATGAAATTTTGGGACAGACCGACCGACAAAGTGACTCCTATATAATAACAGAGTTTGAGTAAACAGAGATAAACATATGCATTAAATTGACATTAACAAGCTACTAACATTAAAAATAGTTTCAGCCCAGTTTCCCAGAGCGAGGCTCATATGTACCTGAGAAGGGGACATCCCTGAGGATGGTGGGCCCCCAGCCCCTCCACAGTGAGGTGGGACCTTCCTGCCCCACCATTGTCCGCACAGACTCCCACAACCGCGTGTATGTCGACTGCTCCGACTGCATCTTGGTACGAATAAACTCCAGCGGGCTTATCACAGTTACAGCAAACACTGAAAATTCACAGGAAGCATTGAATACTGAAATATCACAGAAAAAAGTCAATACTAAAATATCACAGGAAGCGGTGAATACTGAAATATCACAGGAAGCGGTGAATACTGAAATATCACAGTCACAGCAAACACTGAAATATCACAGGAAGCAGTGAAAACTGAAATATCACAGGAAGCAGTGAAGATTGAAATATCACAGGCAGCAGTGGATAATCAAATATCACAGGAAGCAGTAAATAATGAAATATCACAGGAAGCAGTGAATACTGAAATATCACAGGAAGCAGTGAATACTGAAATATCACAGGAAGCAGTGAACAGTGAAATATCACAGGAAGCAGAGAATACTAACATATCACAGCAAGCAGTGAATACTAACAGACTAATCAGGGACGACACTTTCTGCTTTAATGAAATTTTTCATAACAAGGAAGTCCCTACTAAACAAAAATCCAGTCCAGGCGGACATTGTAATTCCAGATCAGCCTCTGAGGACTACACAGACTAATCTGGGATGACACTCTTTGCACATGCATTAAACCCAATTTTCACAGAGCGATGCTTTTTATATACAGTAAAACGAGGTGCAGTAAATTTACCTCTAGCACTACTGCCGGCCATGAGTGGTTTCCACCAGTCCGTTGTTTGAGATCCGTACGTGAACCCTAGCCAGCTCTTCACCTGCTCGTATGTTGTGAAGTAGACCACCGTAGCTGGCACAGCCATCACTCTGAAACAATAGATAGGCCATTCAGTCACAGTGCTTTAAAGTCCAGTAATCTAAACAAAGATTGCGTTTCCTTTCTGTTTGTCTAAGGAGCTGAGGAGATTGAAAGTGTTTTGGATATGGTGCCTGCCCTGCCAACAGGAGGTCCTGGGTGTGACCCCTCGCTCTGGGAGCGTTCTCAAGATTTTTTCTTTTAGACACCATGTACCGCTTCTAGCCAGAAACAAACTCTAGACTGTCTCTGTCAGCCAAAGGTTTTCGATGCAATGAAGCGAAAATTAAATAGGTTTTTACTAAATTGAAGTAATGTGATTGGACTTTGTTTCGGTGTGCTGGTATTTACCACTATGAATTTGAGCCACATCATGCAAAAATGGTTCTTGTGCCATAGCGGCCAGCGTAGCTCCTGACCATTCGTGAACAGTCTGTTCAAGAGTTAACCTGTCCGCTATAAAGTCAACCAAGGTTTTGTTTTTTTATTATCAGACAATTATGGACATGTATGTCATTAATTTCACTCCCCAAGGCAACCACTGACATATTGTGAAACCTGCTTACAAGGTTGGGGGTAGGCCACTCCACAGTGAAGTAATCCCTTCATTTCTGGCTATCTTGATAAACGCATCCTGAAAAATACAAGCAACCAACAGCAATATTATCAATTGGAGAAACAAGCTGGAAAATAAATTTCTATTATACAGTGTAAATCACATTGATAATACATGCACATTTCTACAAAATTATCACAATGGATAATTAACAATTAATATAGGAACAGTTTACTTATATACCGTAGTGCCCATTTAAAATATAGGAGCTTTTAATCTTTTTTCAATAAAAAATTTGGAATTTCTTTAAAGTATAGACTACATTTATATTGGGACTATTTTCTTTCTCTAAATAGATTGTGAGTAGCATGTATACATAGTAAATATGTGTAAAGCACACAGTAAAATTTGTTACATAAATGAAACATTCTGTTTCAATTTCACTGACAATATTAAGCTTGAACTCCTCCGCCTCAGACAGACCCAGAGCTTTTATAAACATTTTAATACTGAATATTTGAATTCTCTGGCCTCTGAATCTGATGTCTAAGGAATAATGTTTCTGAAAGCATTTTAAATGATTGTTAAAAATAATGTATTATAAGAATATCATTTTCTAAAGCTTTTTTATTTGGCTGATACAAAAAACAAGCGCATCAAAATGATGCATAGGCTTAGCAGATTATTTGCTAGTCAAAAATGAGAATATTGGAATTTGCTTGCATCAAATAGCAGAATTCTGTTTCAACTTAAATCCCAGCCCAGTGTTGCATACTTGATATTCAAGTGTTTTTTTCACCATTTTGGGCATACGGCTTGGGTCCCTTTGGATTGGGAAAAATCACGTCATTTAGGCTAAAATTGGGAAATTAGTGTAATTGTCTTTTTGCTAACAAATACTTTAAAATTGAGAATAAAAGTGATTTGAATAAATTTGCTAAGGTTTAACTTAAAGAGCTTGATGAGAGATGAACTAAATGTTAAGATTTTTTTTTAAATCATTTAATTGGGAATTTGTAGGTTCCATTTGGGAAAAATATACACTTTTTCCATTAGGAATGAGCCCCCCTACAGGCCCCAAATTTGAACGGAAAAAACACTGTATTCTTTAGTGTATACCAAACTTACAGCAGTGCCATTGAAGTTTCCTGGTCGTTTGTACCACTCCCTCTTGAGATGTTCTTTCAGTTGAAACGTTGGAATCTTGACGTCAGAGCCATTGATACACACGCAGGTGTGATCCATGAGCCCATTACAGTAGTTGTAGCAGTGACCCTTCGTGAATGCCTGGGGTTTCTGCTGGGCCTGCAGTCGTATCTTTACCACATCCAGCGGTGTCACTGTTATTTAATAAATCTCGCTCTGGGAAAACTGGTCTTAATGCATGTGCATAAAGTGCAGTTCCAGATTAGCCAGGGACAACATCGATCGCCTTAACTGGATTTTCGTTGAGAAGAGACCTTCTTTACATGAAAAATTCCATAACAGCGGTAAGTGTCATCCCTGATAAGCCTGTGCGAAATGCACAGGCTAATCGGGGATGACACTTATGGCACATGCATTATGCTCAGTTTTCCCAGAACAAGGCTTTTATCATGCGGTTTTCAAGCTAACCAATACTGAACAGATGTCTATAATCGGCCCTAGCATAAAAAGGCCCTTGGACTCGAGTATTTCAATAAGCCCAAGGTTTTTCGATTAAATCAAGCTTAAATAAATAGATTTAAACTTAAATGTAGTACAACAATTTAATTATTTTGTTTGATGTAATTTTCAGTCAATCAATATTATACAACACTTTTATTGTTAAAAACAAGTTAAAATAGCACATATTGAAATAGTGACATGCATATTTGAATCTCTGCGAGAACTATGGTCACCATCATCAAATTGACAGAAAACAAAATGGTTTTAAATTAAGTTGATTTCCCTAATCATTCCATCTCGCAAAAACCTTCAGATGTCGCAGTTCTTGTATACCGTAACTACTCTTAAGCTTTCCGACACTTAAAAATAATAAATTATTTTAGTGTCAGAAAATTTAGATACAAAAAATATTTTTTAAATACAGGTGTCCGAAAATTTAGAGACAAAACATACTGGTGTGCGAAAATGTAGAGACATTGTATATGTGTATGCAATGTGTATTGCGTTAATTGTTTTAACCAATAATAGCACGCCATGTAGTCCAACTTGTTGACGCTCTCAAAAATTAAGCTACTTTTTATATGGGTAATATTTGGAGCGTGCAATGGGGGAAAGACCAAAACAATGGTGGAAAGTTTTCCTTCTTTGTCTATATTGTTGCGCAAGGATTTTGTTCGCAACATTCAAGCCCCGATATCAGACAGTTGATATCAGCGGATTGCAATAATATTTACATACCTGTGAAGATAATTCATTTCTCGATAATGTTCCGTAAGAATTATGTAATGACACTTTCAATTTTGCACGCCTGAGCAAGTTAAATCGAACCACTATTCAAATTTTCAATTTCTCTCGATTCGCCCCCTGTGTATCTACGCAGTCTCCATGTAAACCATCTGGTTTAAATGTGAAGAATAAACGGCGGAAAACACAGTTTGCTTTGGTCTGTTGTGAGCGCAAGATTATATAGTACAGCGATTAATTGAGCATTGTTGTTTTTTCCAAATTGACAATTACAAATTTGCAAGTTCTGAAATAAATAACATCTTTTATTTGTATACGGTGCATCAATAATAGTGATACAGATCGTACAGTATACTGTCCTATGTAACGTAGAATGTAAGAAACGTAGAAACGCTGAAATTTATTATTATTTCAGTTTAATGGAGTTATATATAATTTTAGAACTATTTGTCACATGTTCCAAGTAAAAATTGATTGTAAACATGCGCATATTCATTCTGAATTTACCAGCTGATGATTTACTAATATGACGTTTATATTATAGACAATTAACGCGTACATGTTACACTGTAGTGTCGACAATCTGCATTTTTTTTATTGGTTGATATTTAAATCTGTTTTAAAACATGGTGTGAGGTTAGTAATTGTGTTGCGATTTAACTCAAGAATTATTGCCTTTCTATTTTCTATTTGACGATTTTGAAGATGGACTTCTGAACTAAAACTTACATGCCATACGTCCCGGATCGTCCGGGACAGTTCCGGAAATGCATACCCTGTCCCGCAGTCCCAGAAATCTGTCAAATGTCCCGGATTTTTTTTAAACTGGTATGTTCCTTATCTAAGCATGCGAATCTGAATTGGCTTGCTTAAATTTGATGGCTGTGTAGTTTTAATGCATTACGCGATGCACATTCATAAATAAATCCTGTTTCCCCGGAATTTCGCGCCTTCACGGTGTCTGATTCATTCACACTCATAATGCGACAAACAACACGCCTTTATGCTCAGCGCCTACATTGAAAGTTGTAACAGTTTGACGTCATAGCTTACACCACGTGTGCCACCCATGACAACGTCGAAATTCATCACCCGTGTTACAGGCAGTCCACGTTTTTAAGTGTATACAGTGACTGAAAATTAAATCAGCACTGAAATATCTATATTCTGATAGACAACAGCTTATAACTTCGCACTCTTTTCTAACACGAAAAACACGTAGCTTGTATCTAGTAACGGAAGTAGTAATGTTTAATTTGACGTTAATAGATCTTGTGTATTTGGGATAGGCTTTCGGACTTAGCAATTTACGATGTAAATTCTAATCTATTCTTCTTGTGTAGATAATGATTTTTTTGTGCATTGATCTTATGGATGTTAAATTTGTTTATTCCAGGTAAGTTACATGAGTAATTTAACTAATTGGATATCGCGAAAAAATAAGTACCAAAAATATATGTCTAGATATATCGCTATATGTATACGTGTCCCGGAAAATCGGCAAAAGTCCCGGAAAATTGAGCACAATGTCCCGGAATCGGTCTGAAAATTTATGGCATGTATGACTAAAACTTAATGAGTTGGTAATGTTATTTTGCAATTTTAAGCATATTGATGAAAATTTAAACTTTCTGGTTTCCACCATGAAATTGGTCCTTGGCCAATGAGACGTTCCAAAGAATTAAGCCCACATAAAAAGTATCTCTAAATTCTTTGCACGTTTTATAAATAAGACTAGCACGCCATGTAATACAAATTACTTTCATTTATGGTTCACTTTAAGATGTTGGATGAAACAAATGTCTATAACAGGTAATTTATACATAGTTATTTGCCCAATAACACAAATATCGCCCTTGGGCATTTGTCTGTCAGGTTGTATGACCATAATCCGGTTGTAAAAACGCATGATCGAAGTGTCATCAGACATAAGCGCAACAGTGCAGAATTCTGGAAAAAATAAACTGTCCGAAAATTAATAGTTATTTATTTTGGACAAAACCCCGCATGTTTGAAAAAACATATTTCAAATAAATTTTAGAGTCACGAAAAATAAATATTTTTGCTAAAACCAGGGGTGTCCGAAAATTTAGAGTGCCCGAAAACTTAGAGTATTGGTATTGTGACCTAAATAATGACCAACCGAAAATCGACGTGATGATAGCTCCTGTGCATGACGAAACCATCTGCTGAAACGCAGTTAGTTTGACGTCAGCAATTTTCTTGTCACTCGCCATTAAATATCCTCTAATCAATCGAAAGAGTAAAATTGCGTAAGGTGTCCATATCGTCGACCTCGGCCTTGAAATGTAAACAATTCAAGAGTGCCTTCCCTTAACTGCCGGGTTGAGTCTTGGGTCAAGGCATACCGGTTTAAAACGGTCAAACGCGCGCGTTGTTCATTAAATACTAAAATAAGTTAGATAGATAGATAGATAGATAGATAGATAGATAGATAGATAGATAGATAGATAGATAGATAGATAGATAGATAGATAGATAGATAGATAGATAGATAGATAGATAGATAGATAGATAGATAGATAGATAGATAGATAGATAGATAGATAGATAGATAGATAGATAGATAGATAGATAGATAGATAGATAGATAGATAGATAGATAGATAGATAGATAGATAGATAGATAGATAGATAGATAGATAGATAGATAGATAGATAGATAGATAGATAGATAGATAGATAGATAGATAGATAGATAGATAGATAGATAGATAGATAGATAGATAGATAGATAGATAGATAGATAGATAGATAGATAGATAGATAGATAGATAGATAGATAGATAGATAGATAGATAGATAGATAGATAGATAGATAGATAGATAGATAGATAGATAGATAGATAGATAGATAGATAGATAGATAGATAGATAGATAGATAGATAGATAGATAGATAGATAGATAGATAGATAGATAGATAGATAGATAGATAGATAGATAGATAGATAGATAGATAGATAGATAGATAGATAGATAGATAGATAGATAGATAGATAGATAGATAGATAGATAGATAGATAGATAGATAGATAGATAGATAGATAGATAGATAGATAGATAGATAGATAGATAGATAGATAGATAGATAGATAGATAGATAGATAGATAGATAGATAGATAGATAGATAGATAGATAGATAGATAGATAGATAGATAGATAGATAGATAGATAGATAGATAGATAGATAGATAGATAGATAGATAGATAGATAGATAGATAGATAGATAGATAGATAGATAGATAGATAGATAGATAGATAGATAGATAGATAGATAGATAGATAGATAGATAGATAGATAGATAGATAGATAGATAGATAGATAGATAGATAGATAGATAGATAGATAGATAGATAGATAGATAGATAGATAGATAGATAGATAGATAGATAGATAGATAGATAGATAGATAGATAGATAGATAGATAGATAGATAGATAGATAGATAGATAGATAGATAGATAGATAGATAGATAGATAGATAGATAGATAGATAGATAGATAGATAGATAGATAGATAGATAGATAGATAGATAGATAGATAGATAGATAGATAGATAGATAGATAGATAGATAGATAGATAGATAGATAGATAGATAGATAGATAGATAGATAGATAGATAGATAGATAGATAGATAGATAGATAGATAGATAGATAGATAGATAGATAGATAGATAGATAGATAGATAGATAGATAGATAGATAGATAGATAGATAGATAGATAGATAGATAGATAGATAGATAGATAGATAGATAGATAGATAGATAGATAGATAGATAGATAGATAGATAGATAGATAGATAGATAGATAGATAGATAGATAGATAGATAGATAGATAGATAGATAGATAGATAGATAGATAGATAGATAGATAGATAGATAGATAGATAGATAGATAGATAGATAGATAGATAGATAGATAGATAGATAGATAGATAGATAGATAGATAGATAGATAGATAGATAGATAGATAGATAGATAGATAGATAGATAGATAGATAGATAGATAGATAGATAGATAGATAGATAGATAGATAGATAGATAGATAGATAGATAGATAGATAGATAGATAGATAGATAGATAGATAGATAGATAGATAGATAGATAGATAGATAGATAGATAGATAGATAGANTTTTTTAAATTGAACATGTTATATTTATTCGCAATAATAATTTTGGACTGTAATTTTGTTGTTATGGAATCTTTTGATTTGAAAGGACATACAATTATTTAAGCAATTTGACAAACAAGCAGGGTTTTGATAGTGATTATGTTTACATTTATTATTAAATGAGACCAGAAAATATGTATAGATACGGCTAGCAAATTTTTGTATTAAAGCATTTCAACTTAGAGCCGATAATATGAGTCGCGTTCTGATAAAACTGGGCATAATGCATGGGCGTAAAGTGTCGTCCGAGATTAGCCTGTTCAGTCCGCACAGGCTAATCAGGGACGACACTTTCCGTTTTATGACATTTTTCGTTTAAATGAAGTCTCTTCTTAGCAAAAAAGCCAGTGTGTTACCACTAGACCACGGATCCGCTACATTTGATTAAAATTCCCTTATGCTGGGATTATTTATAGGCCTGTGACTTTAAAGCTGTTGTCTTAATTGTCGTTGCGATCAGCACATGTTTAAACTTTAAAACACGGTCCGATACCGAACGTCATATTATGCATCTTATTATGAAATGTTATTTATTTCCAGATTGTCTTTATGTAAAACATTTAATTTAATTTTGTCTACTCTACCAGAAATACCGATATTTAAAATGTGTTCAATAATAAAATATATATATTGATGATGTGTTCTTTTATATTACAATTGACTTAATTACAGGTTCCGTCTTAAACATATTTGAATCTTCGCTCAAATGCTTTCTGAAGTTATCATATATTAAAATCATGATTTAACGGAAATATCACGATGTAAAGGTGGGAAATCTAACTGTTTTCGGTAAATTTACTGTTTTCGGTATCATGTCCTCGTATTATATAATGCTTCCATTTAAAACAGTAATAATATGCTTATCGTACAAAAGAAATAATTAATATAATGCATCATTTAAATGCGTACTGTTGTAAACATTCGTTAAAAAACATAGTTTTACGCAAGTATCACGATGTAAAGGTGGGAAATCTAACTGTTTTCGGTAAATTTACTGTTTTTGGTATCATGTCCTCGTATTATTTAATGCTTCAATTTAAAACAGTAATAACCTGCTTATCGTAAAAAAAAGTAATAATTAATATAAAGCATCATTTAAATGCGTACTGTTGTAAACATTCATCAAAATCATAGTTTAACGCCACTATCACGATGTAAAGGTGGGAATTCTAACTGTTTTCGGTACATGTTACTGTTTTCGCGAAAACAGTACTGTTTTCGGTATCTAGTCATACCCCAATTTAAGAGTGCCTTCCCTTAACTGCCGGGTTGAGTCTTGGGTCAAGGCATACCGGTTTAAAACGGTCAAACGCGCGCGCTGTTCATTAAATACTAAAATAAGTTATCAATATATGTAAAAATCAACAATGAAATGTATCATATGTGACAGTCGATGCATGACAAGTTCTAAAATCAAATCCATTTAATACTTACCACGTTGTCGAATTAGTGTCACGTCATTGCTTTAATTGATGGCGTCATGATAAATTCAAACAAACAAAAGAAACAATACATCCGGGCAATACATGCTGAACGGATTGGAAAGCAGCGAGAGAATTTCAAAAAGAAAGAAAATCAAAAAAGGAGAAGTATTCAAAGACTTAAAAAAAAAGAAACACTGGCCATGACATTTTAGGGATTGTGGTAAAACGAACTACAGCTATATATATAATCTGATTATGCCAATACCAAAACGGTTAATAATCGTAAACTGCATTTAACATCGAACACTTAGTAATGGTGCTATCACACAGAGTACTGGGTAAGTATACATTCTTTAACAGACGTGGTCAATTCGCAATATTTATTTATTAAAGAAACCAGCAATCAAAACGTTACACATGCTGAAATTGTATCTTTTTATAAATTGGTTGAAATATCTTTTCTCAATAAATAAAGTATGAATAAATCCGTACAGTGATATAAACAAGTTTAAACAGGGAAAACACATTACAAGGAACAACTCTTCTGTCTTTCTTTATTTTCACTTTATACGCCTTTCACCTGCTTAAAACATACACTTTAGGATTTTGTAAAAATACTACAAGAAATTAAATTGATTTATACACAGAAGAATAAGAAACGAAAATTCAACGACACATTTACAAATATATTCGACTATTTGTGTAATTATAGTGTAATATCGCAAACACGATATGGCCAATTGCTTGTTACATATAAAGAATGCGTATTAACACTCGTTATTTCACGTTTCGTATTTTGTTTCATTTTTGCTGTTGTTTGTTTTTTTTAAAGCCTTTATTGGTTACCAATAAACGTGAAACTGCATAAGAGTTACGTTTAAGCACATTTAATTTTGGATCAGATTCATTTAAATATAGCGTTGCCAAAAATGTATCTAATTTACAATTCTATTTCAATCAGGTAATTTGGAATAAATAATGTGCTCGGATTGAGGGAAACGTGTTGTTTATCCGTGTAATACCTTTTTTATTTTGAGAGAACAAAAACAAATTGTTTTCGATCTATAGGCAAAAGAAATATTGAATTTTGGCAAGCGTTCAATTCTCTTAATTTTTTTTTACATAAAATAATTATTTGTGGTATAGTTTATCATAAAATATCATAACATTTATTAAATATAACTTTATTGCAAATTTTGGTATAATTTCAAAAGCTTCCTGTATATTCTTGTAGATTCCGGTAGATTCCTGTTGGTCCGGTATTACCAGTATTTCCAGTAATCGCCCCTTTCATTACGTAGGCTGCCATAACCGACTTTCGTTTTCGAAGATAGTTTGTATCCGTGCAATATGACAATTTTGAGATTATACATACATGATTGGAGTTTTTTTGGTTAACCGGTAAATAAAGCGGTTACTATAATAGGTAAACCGTTTATGTTTTAGTGACCAGTTGCATCCCTTCAATTTCAACGCCGATATTATTTTTAAATACATTTCTTGTTTCATTTCATGTATATAAACGTTAATATGTCAATTTTTACACACAGTTGTACAATGTTCTAATTTGGTTAAGGTAAATACGGCAATCAGACAATTATCAGCGCGTGTTCAAAACGAATGTGTTATCTGTTAAGAGCAATACATATAGCAATAACGTAACATACATTTCCTACTAATCTAACGATATGAATATGAGCAATCTGTTAGTCTGCGGTCAACTTGAAAAGCATTTAATTGGTTAACAAAAAGGGATCAATAACATCATAGGAAGGTACGTTTGATGTAAGCTTCATTGTTAAGATTACCGTGTTGTATTTTTGTTATTTTTAAATATTAAAGAAAACAAACTTACATTGATGCAGTTATGTAGTGTAAATTGATATGTGTATTATGGTAAGTGTGATGCATTTTTTTTAAATATCACATGTACGAGGTGTAATAAAATAAATAGATTTTGATGTTCCAAATGTACTTAACAACATACATTTATATTCCTGAAACAGGGACCATGCGGCTTATCACAAACATCGGCAATATACAGGTTGGTGATGTTATTGTCTACAAATATTGGGGGCTCTCTCACGAAGGCATCGTAGTAAAAGTTACACAGAACAATGAGTACGAAGGCTCTTTGGATATCATACATTATGGAGCAGATTCGTTGTTCGCAAAAAGGACAATCGCGGAGGAGAGACAGGTTTTTAATCTAAGAACGCAAACAGTTAACGTCATGTCTGTTGACGGCACACCATTTGAGCCGGCCATAGTTGTAAAAAGAGCCCGTAGCAGGGTAGGCGAGAAACGCCATCATACGATTCACAACAAATCACTCCAGTTTGTGGAATGGGCAAAAGCGGGAAAACATGTACAATGGACACGAACGTCCGCTTATGGAAAACTGCAACTGTATTATGTATACGGCTGGTGTGATCTAGAGAAAGGCTCCATTGTAGAATTCACATATTATGGAATCAATCATCAAGGAATTCTGACCGAGTTTGACGAAGATCAACGAACGATTACCGTCATTCATTACGGAACTCGCGGTTTATTTTCGACTCGCACGATAATTGAGGACAAATTAGACATGGATTTGAAAACGCAGTCTTTGAAGATGTATCGGTGTTCCGATGACATTTCCCACAACGAGCCGAACATGGTTATAAGAAAAGCAAAGAAACGTCTGGGCGAGCAGAAGTGGAGATCAGGAAACAGGTCTTGGGACTTCTGTCTTCAATGTCTCTTTGACACAAATCAAAACGAAGACCTTCTGGAAAATAATACAGATTGCAAAGGTTCGATTGTAAAAAAAGTTGAGCCCAAAGGCAAGTCATTTTTGTATAAACTTTCATCTTTTTGGCATGTATTGACTCATTTTTTAGGCCACAGCTGGTGCTTAAACGAAGCAATCGACAACTGATTATTGAATTGGGCGTGTAAAAGATTGGTTGAGTGAAGCTGCTGGTCCGATTAAAAAATACACGATAATGTATTATTGTATAAGTAATAGCATTTAAAACAAAATTCATTATAATTATATAAACGTGCATCACGTATTATCGACAAAATAAGTCATTCGATCAGTACGTTTTAGCCATTAAACAAATTATAACGAAACGTGCATCAATACATTACGAATACGTAGACATATGATGAAATGAGATTTCTATGTCATTGTTTTGCTGTATTTGATGTTTCATGATGTTACTTCTTTGTTCACAGTATGCAAGATTTGTTTTGCTGACAAAGAGGTTGACTGCGTTTTCGTTGATTGTGGCCACACAAGCTGCATGGAATGTGCCCAACGTTTAGATAAATGTCATCTGTGCAGAAAAGTGATAAAAGGAAGGCAGAAGGCCTATATCGATTCCTGAATAAGGTGGACAAAGTGTCATAAATAATAATTAACCATGTTTGGTGACAAAACCATCTTTCGAAAGCATTTGCTGTGTTTTACTTAATAAGTCTTGATTATTTCACACATTATGAACACACTATAGTGATAGCAATCTGAGGATTTCACACATTATGAACACACTATAGTGATAGCAATCTGATGATGAAATACTGATACTAAAAGAAACATATGACACTATGCACTGGTAAAGGTATTTAGATGACAATATGTACAGTATTGGTAAATAGACGATATTTATGTATGATTCAGTATTAAATCGTTATGAATTATCCTTGACAATAATTATCTTTGCAAATTACCACAATATCTAAATGAAATGCGGCATATATGTAATGTGGCAGACTTGTGTTTGTGTGTTTGTGTGTGTGCGTGTGTGTGTNGTGTGGTGTGTGTGTGTGTATGTGTGTGTGCGTATGTGTGTGTGTGTGTGGTTTAAGTTCACCTGTGCAATCAAAAGGGTGAGTTTTTGGGACCACCTTTTGTCCGTCGTGCGTTGTGCGTAAACTATGCATTCAAAAGACATCTCATCCTTAACTGTGGGGTATATTTCAAAGGAACTTCGCAGAAATTATTCTTAATGACCCTCTTCCAAAGTTGTTTAAATCGCCCCAGTACGGTGATACTATACAAATATTGTTCAAGTCATGTCGCTGGGGTCAAAACTGGCAACATCCTAGTGGTAATATGTTTTAATTAAAGGTGAATAGTAAATAAGTTTTCTATGCGAACAAGGGTTAATATTTTATGTGTTGCATCGTATAGTAGTCCTCTACACATTTAATTCAAATCATGCATCTAGGATAAAACCTGGCCACGCCCAATGGGTCACATGTTTATATAGACTTTTATAGTGATATAGCTTGAAAAATCTTATCTTAAAAAAGACCAAGAGGTGTGATATGCCCATGTGGTCCAATTAGGACCTGTCTGAGGTGTGGGTATTACCTGTATTATATTGAATTATAAAGAATAATGATTTAAAATCAATTTTCTGAATTAAAAAAGCGTAGATAGCTTTGATATTGTTTAAGTGACATCAGGTAATAGTATTTTACAAAAAGTTCCAATCATGCCCTTGATTTCGAACTGGTCACGCTTCATTACACACTTAGGCGATCAAGGGCCATCTTGTCTCCCTTTGTTTATGTTTACAGTCGTTTTGTATGTTTTCTCCTATATTGTATAGACAATTTTTGGCGATTGCTTAAAAAACAAACACTTGCGGGATTTTACAAGAATGTCTCTCCTGATTATATTTATGGAGTTTCGTTGTTTCTACACATTAGAGCATAGTTTTCAGTTTTAATCTCACAAATAGATTGCTTAATCGCTCAGATTGTCATTTAGGAGAATATGTGAAATTCATCTTGTCAGTACAAAATACAAACTCGCTCTTTTATTTTTAGTGAACCAAAAAAAGAGAAAATGATAAAGAAACTTTTCATAAGTTGCCCTGTTTGTTAAAGAGCTTAAAATAGTTCATTACTTTCTGCGATGTATACAATGCATGGTATTTTACGTTCCGGTGCAAAGAGACATTTAACACTTCTATTGCTTGTCCAATATAAATTATATGATATAAATAAATGGAATATTTTAACGGTGTATGTGAAATTAAGCATTCAATAAATTTCTGAACAAGGAGTAACGTGGGTCATTGTTTTTTTACAATATATATTAACAGTTTAATGTCAATAATTTAAGAAAATATTAGCATTTAAATTCTTATTTACATACATTAATTTGTGTGCAAGAGTGTGTGCATTATAATATATGTCCCGTACATTTTAATTGAATAAATTGTTTAAAAAGTATGACAGACACTTGCAGTTAAATACCTCATGATATTAATGTTCCTACCTTTACAAACAAACATTGTGCGAATGAGTGGAATAATGAAGCACCCTGTTCTATTCTTATGCAGATTTATCTTTGAAAAGATTTACTTAAAATGATTTAATTAACAAGAAAATAAAACTACATGTATGAAATATAGCGTACACATATTCAGTTGTTTAGAGACAACTCTATAGACAAAACAATATGCGTTATTTCTATATGCATCAAATGCTTTCGAAATTTCCACCTTGGTACCCATACGCGAACAAACTTCAGTTAAATTATGTTTTTCAAAACACGACCTTCAAATGAATGCAATAATTAAGCGGCTTGTCTTTTCATGTATGATTCAAAATTACTACGTGGTGGATTTTCCAATTTAAGTATAAACACAGTGAAAGAAATGTTGCATCGTGTATAATCAATCATTACGAGATCATTTATGGCAGATTACCGACTGCCCAACAATTTGATATGAGACAAAAGGATACGACAGACAGACATTGGTCCGGTCGATTCAAAGCTTTGTCTTGGGGTTGAAATCGGTTTTATGGAACGGTGTTTTCATAGAAAAAAAACGTGACTTTATCAAAAGAGAATTTCCTGTTCACGCCCGGTAGTCTTTTATTTAAGGCAATTGCCTATGAGGACAATTTCTACATAACAAAACTTAAACACATAACAATTATAAAAACTAGGGTCATCTCCCTGGAACGGTCAGCGAAATGCGTTTGGGTTGTATTCACAGAAAGTATAAGTGTAATTAAAACTCAGCCTCATAGCACCAAAATATAAATCAAACAGTAATGCAATTGATAACTTTTTTAATTAAATAACCTTTAAACTGCTCACTGGTCGCATGTATACCAGAGCAAACAATGTACATTTCTAAGGCGTGATGACATGAAAAGTATAAGTTTAAGAGACATAGCATCATGTAGTTATATATTGAGACCATTGCGATGCATTTCCAGGAAGAAACCGTAACGATGGTTATAAAAATACACAAAGTTTAAATGCATATGCTTCTACGAAACTTAATGAAATAATATATTTTTTCTAAAATATATCAACGGAATAAAACATTTCCTTCAACGAGCTTAACATTATATTTTTATGAACGCTAGTAAAACGCGTTCAAGTTTTAAAACTGAATGAACTTATTTTCGAAAACAGGATATTTAGAATGTTTTGGTCGAACTCCATATACACCAATCATTGAGATTGTTCTTTTATTTTGATACGTTTTGTAGACAATCAACGAATCGAAATACACTTGCTGTTTTACTGTCCTTAAACACAACAAGACAATTGTTTTTCCTGTCCAAGAAAAGTGATTTTACCCCTGGCTTATTATCCTTAAGCTTAAGTACCAATCTGCTCCCTTTTCCGTCTTTATGAATCTGTACCACACCTTGATCACAGGAAACATAAATATTACCCCCCAAATCTACGGCAAGACATTTCGGTGCAAACATAGAAGAAGAAGTAAATACGAATAGAACAACACAACCACGCGAATGTATTGCAATCACAGAGTTTGTTCCACCATCAGATACATACAAAATGTCCTCGTTAGCATTTGATTGCAGGTACTTCGGAGATTTCAACATTTTCTTTTCCGTTTTGTCAGCCAATTCACCCTTAAAAACACCACATCGCGTGAACAATTTAATTTGCCATTCAGACAAATCAAAGTCCGTTTTAGATAAAACGATGACTGCAAAACCGCCATCGAATAACGCCAATCCAAAGCATTCACCTTCAGTCATAAAAGCAGTAGTCAACGTTTTAGTTTGAATGTCTAATTGATAAATCCTGTTATTCCCATAGCTTATCCAAAGTTTGTGCAAATGTATGTCAGATATGCAGGTAGTTTGTAGCGAAGAAACATAGGCGTCGCTTTTCTGCTCTATTTTTATCTTCTGTTGACGGTTTTGAACAACAATACATTCTGTTTGAACGTTACCAAAAACAGAAAATTCTCGTTTAACAAAATAAAAGTCATGCATTGTGTTCACAGCCCCTATGAATATTGTGCCAGTAGTGAAGGTCTCTGATGAATGATTTGTATATACACGTTTTTCACAGCAGCAACCCGATACTGTATCTGTATAGTCCAAAGCAAGATGTCTCGTAAAATTGCCGTTGTCGTTGTTCCATTCCCGGTACGAATTAAACGCTTCACGTGTCACTATCGTGTGAAATCTGCTGGAAAAAAACTTGCCGTGATACCTATGACATGACGTACACATACATTGTTTACACTGTATGCAAAATGCTTCTGCGTGCGAAGATTCACATATTTCACATACTAACTTATTCCCATTAATCGACTTCGAGAGGAATTTTTCCTCTCTACTAAGTTGCCGCGAGGCTTCATTTGTTGTGAACGGCTGTGTTGGTTGCCTATAGTCCGGACGCATAAAATGCATACAAAGAATGTATGTAAAAAGGGAGGCAAATAACAATGCTATTATCCAATCCCATTCGAATTGGAAAAACGGCGACATACTAGTTAATTTCCTTTTCACTCTCCAATTATTTCAGAAGTGAAATAAGCCAAGTTGAACAAAACAATCCAAACTAATTTAAAATAAAATTATTACAAATTTACCAACCAAGTAACACAGAAGATTAACTTGGTATTTTACATCCAAAACCTGCTCCAATCGATGACACTTATGGTACGACAATGCATATTATAGTTTCTCATGTGATAACGTCCGCGTTAAGACACAATCTACACTTCGGTTTAAAATGCATAGGATTTATACATTCAGGAAGAAGGAAATTATGTCTGTTATCACGATACACCATTACGTATACAGCTGTCTTTCTGCCACTCATGACAATTACAACTTAAAGACAGGACATTTTACCTTGTTAAAATTTGCCATGATGTTTGTTGCTCTTAAACAGAGTGGGTAATCACACGACAAACAAGATGGCGACGTCCATGCCGAGACGTTTATTTTTCGCCGTTTTATACCCTTTATTACTTGTAATAATTGTTTAAATGCCGCTCACTTTCCATTCATATCAGCAAGAAAGAGATTAGCGTCTATTTCGTGTTAAAATTCGCTTTATATGTCGACTTAACTCTCTGCGAATTCTTTAAGTGGAGCTCTAATTAGGTCACCCCGATAAGAAAATTCGCAGCGAGTCAAGTCGAGATATAGAGCGAATATTAAAACGAAATAAACACAAATGACTGTCTTGCTAATATGGCTGGAAAGTGAGCGATGCATGGTGCACTCGGTAAAATTAAAAAAAAAAACACAACAGAACACGAAGAAGCTTTGAGAATACAACTAAGGTTAAGAAAAAAACCGTATTTAACCCATTTATGCCTAGTGGACTCTCCCATCCCTCTAAATTGGATCAATTTATTTCCAAAATTAGGGATGTCTGGTATATTTATTTTCAATTTTTTATAATATTTCTTACAGAAATTCCTTTAAGCAAACAGCATAGACCCTGATGAGACGCTGTTTGCCTCGGCCTTTTTTTTTCTAGTCGCTAGGCATAAATGGGTTAAACAACAATGTAATGAAGATATTTATAAAATAAGCACACATATTAATCACAAACTGAATAAGGTTACCAGTAGAGAAACTAAAGAAAGAATGTACTAATACTAATTAACAAGGCGAATGAAATTCCTGCGCCTAATTCACCACATGATTTTGTTGGTCAAAATATTCTGCACATATTTATTGAAGAAAGTGTAAAGTACAAATGATGCAATGGAACAATTAATTCACAGGTATTATAAAAAAAAACTGAAACAATAAAATGTATCTGTTCTTTAAATTAAACTGTATATGGACTGACAACCTATACTGCAAAAACATAAATAGCATACGTTTGTGCATAATAACTCAAGTTCTTGTAATTAAATAACAATTATTAAGCCAACAAATAAACACGCACACGTATGGATACATGTTTCCTTTCAATGAATAACAATTAATACAATATGTGTTTCTACTTTTCTTCAGGTACCTGGCTTTCCTGACCGGTTCAACCTGAAGTATGATTTCGATGATGATATTCATACAGCAAAGCTAGAAGAAGAGTAGCTTGAGGGTGCCATTTTTAGTGACTCTTAATTATCGGACAAACTGATATTTGTGTCTTTAATTAATGACTAAACAATGCTATTTGAGCTCATTTGGATCATTGTCGACCTGAAATGGCCCACAAGTCACCCGGGGGTGACAAGAAGCCGATTCATGTCACCCTAGGTGACTTCAAGCCGATTCATGTTACCCTCGGGTGACATGAAGCCGATTCTAGTCACCTTTGGGTGACTAGCGTCGGCTTGAAGTCACCCCAGGGTGACATGAATCGGCTTCTAGTCACCACCGGGTGACTTGTGGGCCATTTCAGGTCGACAATGACCCAATGAGCGCTATTTGACCATAATTCTGCCCTGTTTCGCTTTTCTGTGATCATGGGTTTTTACAACGGATTAAGGTCATAAAACCTGGCAGACGAATGCCTTAAGGCAATGGACTATTAAATTATCGTTATTTGGTAAAAAATTATGTATACTGGTAATAGACAGTGGTTTAACCCAACAGCTTAAAGTGAAACATACATAAAAGTAATTTATACATTACGGTGTGGTGTTTTGGTTGTAAGAAAGGTGGTAAGGCAAATGCAGCTGTACATGATGTTTAGTGATTAATATATGACATTTAAATAACAGAAGGGGAGCTACCGGTATTACAAAATGTTTTTTTAAATTTACTTCGTACCGATGATAGACTTTCAATTCTGTCAGTGAATGATTTTACAGGAATGTTGTTTGTTTGACTGCAGTTGCCTTTATATGTCATGGCAATCGTGATTGTATACATTATAATTTGCTTACATTGACATTAAAACAGTCATTATTTATCAATAGACAATATGTTTTTGCATCATAACATCACAGTACTAATGGCAAAACTCAACATGCGTTTTAAGCAGATTTTTTTTACAAAGGGTGATAACTCACCTTATGTTGAACCGTTTTTTTTTTTTTTAAGTTTTGTACTTGTTATGTCATTAACTTCAGATAAATATAAACATCAAATAGTTATCAAGACATTCTTTCCTGTACTGTAGTGACTCTCGTTTGAGCAATTCTTTAGCTGGATTATACTTTATAGACTTCAATAGGCTATTATTGATTCAGTAACCACCATATTTTTGAATTTATGTAAACTTTCTTATAGAACTTGAGTTGTTTAGCTGTATTTAGATATCAAAATCTATGTGTTTTTTTTTTATCAATAATTTTGAAACTTAAGATAGCTGAGTGTCGTTTTCAAAATCGACAATATGCACCTTTCAATGATTCAATCATTAGGTCAAATGAAGACACTTTAATTAATTAATTAATTAATTAATTATTGTTAAAAACACGCGAAATTATTTACGAATGTTGATTTTAATCGAAATTTACATATGCTTCATTCTGAAATAAGCAAACAATGTAAAATTACCCCAAAACAATTTTGCATCTTAGTTAAATTTCGAACATATGAGTTTAAATGACTATGCCCCCCCCCTTCCGCCACTGCTATTTTAAAAAAAAAGAAACAAAACCATGCATAATTGTATTCATTAAATGACAGAGAACGCATAATTGATTAAACGATTACGTATGCAAACACGAAGATCCGTTTTGAAAAAAGCTTTTTTACAGAAATAATCGTTTGTTTTTTTACAGAAATAATCGCTTGTTTTTTTCTAAAAACATAACTAGAGCAGTTCAATATATAATTTAAATGTGGACGTTCAAATAGTTCCAGTAAGATGGTTCATATATTTGCGAAGTGAATACAATTCATTTGATTTTGCATATTTATTTTAGTTATTATGACCACATGGACATTTTTGAACGTGTTATTTACAATTTATGTACGTATTAGAATTGCGAC
>VMBQ01008808.1:0-17290 GCA_007657795.1 Dreissena rostriformis
ATTTGTTCAAGTTCAGTACGTTCGCTCATTCAGCCACCAACTCCTTCACCAACATATCCAATACTTAATAATTTGTCACGAAAATATATAAATCATCATCAACTTGTGTCCCATTATATATTTTTTATAAATAAAAACACCAACACGTGCTCATAAGAAATAACAAGTGTTCACATAGTCAGTTATATCATAGTATGTGTTCACATAGATAGTTGTTATCCGACAAGAAAACCTTTCTTGTTTTCGACTTAGTTAGATTTCTACTTTCCAGATAATGACTGAATATGTGAACACGTTTTAGAAAATATTTTTAACAAGATTGAGTGGATATATGGTCGGCTGAAATATGCCACCGTACCATTAAGATTAATTGATGTTTCTACATAGTTGATTTGAGAAACTCAATGAAACCTTTTTTGCACTTACTAAGACAACGTAGAAATACAAATGACCGGGATTATTTATTGACATTTCAATGAAATTGACCTCAAATATTTATTCAAAATGTCAATATCCAATTGACACCAGTAAATAAACGTTAAAAACTGGTTTGTACTTAGGGATTAACTATTATCTTAATAAAGTCTATAAAGGCTGGTTAACTGACGCTCGATTGGTCATCATCGGCTCAGGAAATGCTTAAAAGTTTCACAGGTACTCTTACGTAAACTACAAAGTACCCTGGGTACGGAAAATATATACTGAAAAGTACCACGGAGTATGACCGGGGGACAGTAAAGCGTATTTTCCGTACTCGGGTGCTTCGTAATAAACTTAAGTTTACACGGGATACTGTAAAGTAGTACCTGAGCCGACAACGACCAATTGAGCTTAATTGACCTGTAATTGTCTTGACCCTGCCTTGTTCTGCGCCAACTCATCGCTTGGGATGTCGCCATCGCAACTGAACGTGTCGTCGTTCAGGAAGTTCAGCCATCTGGCCACCTTAAGGTCTGCCTCGTTGGGTTTCGAGCGCAGCACCCGATTGAAGTCACAGATCCCCGTAGCTATAGAATATATATATGGGTTGGATAATTATTGAGCATCNTGGAAAAGGGAGATAACTGACCCAATATTAGTTAGGTCGCTCTACACCAATATTTTGTGCATCGGGTTATGTTGATGTAGCCTAAATCGACAACAATCGAGGTATTCGTTACAGAATAAACTGTTTCAAATTTAAACATAAAAATGTCAGCGAGAAAAGTGTGTTGAAACATCGTCGTGTTTTTATAGGGTGCATGCAAAGGATAACATCTGTAGGTTGCCATTCAGGTAAATTTAACATGTTTATGAAGTTTATTCATTATTTTCCTCAATTTGTCTCAAACAACGTCTGTTTAGTGAAGCGCACGGATTCGCTGCGCTGAACTGCACCCATGTTTATGAAGTGGTGCATATGGACTCCCAGAGTCATTGTCGGCTCAGGAACTGCTTAAAAGTACCACAGGTACTCTTACGTAAACTACAAAGTAACCTGGGTACGGAAAATATATACTGAAAAGTACCTCGGAGTGTAACCGGGGGACAGTTAAGCGTATTTTCCGTACTCTAACTTTGCAATATACTTAAGTTTACCCGGGATACTTTAAAGTAATACCTGAGCCGACAACGACCAATTGAGCTTAATTGACCTGTAATTGTCTTGACCCTGCCTTGTCCGGCGCCAACTCATCGCTTGGGATGTCTCCATAGCAACTGAACGTGTCGTCGTTCAGGAAGTTCAGCCATCTGGCCACCTGCAGGTCTGCCTCGTTGGGTTTCGAGCGCAGCACCCGATTGAAGTCACAGATCCCCGTAGCTATTGAATAAATATATATGGTTTGGATAATTATTGAGCATCGTTCTGTGAAAACGGAGCTAAATGCATGTCCAGACCGCACATGCTAATCAGGGACGACCCTTTCCGCCTAAACTGGATTGTCGATCAGAAGAGATTTCCATTAAACTAAAAATACCGTTAAAGCGGAAAGTGTCGTCCCTGGTTACCCTGTGTGGACTGAACATGCTAATCTGGGACGACACTTTACGCACATGCATTAAGCCCAATTTTGCCATAACGATGCTGAATTTATTAGGTGTATTCAGACATATATCATTGAGCAACAACTTTAAGATCTGCAGGCTTAAGTCAGTAAATTGACGTAGTAAAGCATTCGGCACATATATAAATTGGGCTCTCTGTTATCGCAAAAAAATATTAAATTTTGTTTTGAAAATATGACGGGCTATAGATAGCGACTTGTATGTCCTGTACTTAGTAATTAAAGCATCACAACNACCTTCAACAGGGTAGCAATGTTTCCCACGCTGATTTTATCGAAATCCAGGTTTAATTCGTCCATAGATCCACACGTTCCTATGCTATCATCGTCCCTGTTTGCGTTGTCCTGTATCATCTAAGTGATATGATGAAGAAAAATAAGTTCTATTATTTTGAATCTACACTTTCTCAGAAATGGCTTAAATATTATTCGTACTTCAGATTGATAGAGTGACAAGCGTAGTGTTAAACGAAATTCTAAGCATATTTATTATAAAGCTATATAAATGACCATGTATGTCATGTACAGTCTACATTACATCCCCTGCTTACTAATGTATGGTGCCACAACACTAACAATACGTGTACAATGTGGCTATGGTGCATAAATAATTGGCTTTTTAGAAAATCATATTTGGTTATTTTTTTACAAATACTGAAATTCATACACACGTCTTTACACAGTTAATTTGCATTTTATATGCCATGGCTATATTTAAATACATCATAACTTACGCCATCGAAAGCCTCATTGATGCTGTCCGTGAGATCCCGGAAGTGGTCGTCGAAGTGCAAGACCGAGCTGAAAGCAATGCTCTCTGGTCGCTGGATGTTTTTGCTCTTCGTGTACCACTCCTGGTCTCGCAACTGTCGCCTAGTTATCTCCCCCTTGCACTGGGCACAGATCCGCAAGAGAGCGGAATACTTCGGTTCTTTCTCCGGGGCCTATGCACGTTCACAAAAGTATAAACTTAAACAACGAAGGTCTTCCGTATCGTTCGTACATATAACAAAAATAAAATATAAATTTAATTTAGACTCCTTACTACGGTTTTATTGGGAATATAATGCAATTTATAGAGAATATATAGGACAAAATAACTTATACGTTGCAAAGAATAAATCACATATAATATTATATAGATCGCATACAAAGCCATCAACTTATTACGTTCTGTTTTAAAGTTGATAATTTGTAGAACACAACCTAGAATACAAAGGTTGAACACAATTCAAAGAATGCGTATTCGAATATGACAAACTAGCGTACCCCTTGCACACGAATTATGGCCAACCTAGCTTTGTCCAATGATCCACCGTCCTCATAAAATACCAGCAACTCTGTAAGAGAGAGTGTACATATGTTTCAATATGCATTTAGTCTAGTTTACATTTTATTAAAGGGACCTGTTCATAAATATGCGTCTTAGAAATATCACCATCGAATTTCTTATCTTAAGGAAACTGCGCATCAGACTCAATTTTTTAAGCATGATCATAATGTCCAAAAACAGAAAAGTTTAAACATAACAAATATTTCTTCAAAACGGGTTTTAACATGACATCTCTGTACATTATATTACCCGGTTTGTATTTAAATGTATATCTAGGAAATGTTTAATTTGTGTTGGCAATGCACATATATAACATCATCCATTCAAACGCAAACAACAGAAACAGTGCAAATAAGTGAACTGTATAGTATCGTCACAAACGCCATATCATTTTCTGAATCAAATCGATGGTTACTGCTAAACAAAACGGTATTAATTTTTCATTTCCCGTTATGTGCATACTTTTGTTGTGCTATTTAATATTTTGGATAGTTGGTATAAAAACACATTGTAACTGTTAAATTGTGACTCTGTGAGCGGATTAACTAATGTCGTGTGGAAACTTGAAAACTTTAAAACTTGTTTCAGTGCTACCTTTGTGTGCACACGCCTTGCACAGCGCCAGCCCGCACACCCGGCAGTTTCGATGCTTGACGCGATCTAGTTTATTGCCACATGCTCGACAGAAGTGGACGCTCGTCTCCAACTACATATGACAGAAGAAAACGCATGTCACCACTTTCCAAAATAATGGTTGTCATAGGTAACATTGGCTGCTCAAAGGTAAATAACAACATTGTGTACATAATAGTTTGAGAAATAATTCGGTCGACCTCTACATACGCATTATGTCGTGTAAAATGCTTGATTATTGTATCTAATGATTACGACAATGTCCGTTCATATTTCATAATAAATGCTTATCTAATATTGGCCTTTATATGCAATATATTTAAGACTTAACTTTGTAAGACACATTGTTATAAACTTCCCCTTGCGAGTTCGTTAATGGTTGTTGAAACATTCGCTGCTTTTACAGTTTAAATTAAAGTTAGCGACTTCAAAGACAAAAACATCTTATAAATTAAACCAGATATAATACCCCAACAACACATGTGATAAAACAGGGATCGAACGCGCGACTTCGGAGTCACACAAAGAAACGACAGTTTACATCATATGTAATATGAGGAACTATGCAAATATTAAAACAAGTAGAACTGATGCTCATATTCCACAACTAGTTAACAACTATGACACATGTCATCTTATTTGCTTCGATTTTGAATGCATATGAACATGGTCAAGTAAATTTTTTCGAGCCACTATAGCAAGTATCACACTATTACAAACCTCCCAAAACGTAGATCTTTGCCAGCCGGGTACGTCCACGTATCCCCTGATCTCTCCCAGGGTCCGGAGCACGTGCGAGGTCCCTATGCTTTCATGGAAACCCTGGAGCAGGCGCAGACATTCCTTTCTGTAGTCAACTTGGAACCTGTAGGATGATAATAATAATTGTGTGTACAAGATCAATGTATTTTTTTTTATGTCGTCTTGGCGTATTGGATACGGTGTCCGCCTAGCGACCGGGAGCGTTTATTTTGATCTCCCGAAAGACACCACGTACTTGTTATAAGTCCCTGGAAACGGACTCGAGAGCGTTTCAATAAGCCTTAGGCTTTCGATCTATTCGAGCTAAAATAAAAAGGTTAAAAACTAATGTACACCTTGGGCATATCGACGGCTAATACTGTATTCTTTTTCAAAGAAGATTATCTCTTAAAAAAATGTATTAACTGCTCGGTTAAAACACTTAGCTTGTATTTATAAACGCTGATTAAAACATTTTTTTTATATAATCAAAAACAGTTATCCGCGGGCGCGGGCGCAGGCGCAGGAAAATCAGTAAAAGTACCTAATCCATTATGCATTGTATGAAATACTCCGGTAAGTAGTGCTCGCGGGTAAGCAATTCTCGCGGTATTTGATAAACAGCGCCACCTGNAAAATTCTGATTGAAGTATGCGACTTTTTTATATGCGTGAGTTCAAAACCCAGTGGTGGCGTGTGTCGAAATAATACTTATTTTGCGTTGTTAATTGTTTTTTCTTCGTTAGTTCATTATTGTAACAACGTTATGATATATAAATATCTGCTTGAAACGAGGAACTATGCAAAGTTGTTGTGAATATCTATATTTAGGGGGGCAAAACCGTCCATGTCCCCCTTTAATCTCGTATACCGAATTGATCTAACGGTATACTCACATGAAACAACATGTACGCGTTGAAAAATGTTTTGTCATACGAATGTTATAAAAACGGTCTACATGAACTCACTGGTCTTTCCAGAATCTCTTTTCTCCGTGACTGTGCTCCAGGATAATTTCGCACTCGGTGTTACGACGCTCCTTGCGTGACATACCGCGCATGCTCGAGAAATACTCCGTATGGGACCGGGTTACACTGCACTGATTGTCCGTTCTTTCGGAGAAGCACGTGTAACACACCTGACAAAAAAACGTAACAATTATTGTTATTCAGATACGACGCTTTAAAACAACTGCTACCCACGCGCCGTCTCTTAACTCTTACGCACCAGAATTCTAAATCAGTGTTTACTTGACGATACACAACGCTTACTCGAATAGTATCTCTTAAATGTCAAATCTGGATCACGTTTACAGCTACATATGAGTTACCTTGCAGGGTGTGCCGTTAACATCCGGTTGTGCCGAAGCGTCCAACTTCCGGGAGTAGCAGAGGCAGTTCCGGCAAAACACCTCACCGCATCTATATGAAAGTACAGCGCTTTGTTTAAGGTAGTAGCACACTATAATGTTCATAATCACACGTGTATAAGAATATGTATCAACACAAATAATTAAATTTTTGTCCGTTTAAACAGAGCTTCGTCACGTATGAAATCTTATTCATTAACCCGTACCTGTGACAATGATGCCGCCGCCGGAGATTGGTCAGTCCAAACATGATTGCGCACGTGGGGTTCTGGCAGGAAGTGCGCTCGTGCTTGTCCACGTAGTGATGTTTCGTCACTTCGTAAACACCTGTTGTTAAGACAATGAAAAGGATGAAAGTAATTTCAAAAATGAAAATTTACTTGCGAACAGGAAGATCCTATCGAAAACGACAATACTAGAAGAAATTATCCTCTGTCACCGTTTAAGATAGATTTCTGCTGCACATATTTAAGTAGCATGGCTGGTTGAAGAGCAGCTAGGTATAAAATTGAGACGCGCTCTGATGAAAGGAGGCTAAATGCATGTGCGTTAAGTGTCATCCCAGATTAGCCAGTGCAGTCCGCACAGGCTAATCAGGGACGACACTTTCCGCATTTATTGTATTTTTAATTTAAAGGAAGACGCTTCTTGACGAAAATCCAGTTAAGGCGGAAAGTGTCGTCCCGGATTAGGCCTGTGCGGACTACACAGGCTAATCTGGGACGACAATTTACGCTCATGCATTTAACCCCTTTTCACGGAGCGAGGCTCAATTATATGTTGCAGAAAATACAGATCATTGAAAACATTTTGAGATACAGGCAATTGGGCTGGCTCGGTCGGGTTTTCTAAAAAAAAACATGTTTTGAAGGATGGCCTTACAATATACAACATAAAAACAGCTTGTTAACAGTCCCGAGACAGTGATTTGTGTCGCTACCAATTAAATTACTCTGCATATATAACGCGTGTCAATTTTGACTTATTTCAATTGTAGCCATTCGAAACTAAAAACGGGATGCATACATCAATTATGTTTTTAATTTAATTGGGTGTATCGAAGAACGCGGAATATCCGGATTACCATTTGAATTTGTTGACACGATTTTGGGAAATACAGGCTAAAAGTATATTTTTATACCTGAGCACGGCACACTCGTGTTCAACTCTGAATCACTCCCCGCCATTTTGTGATTGCCTTGGTGTGTGTGTGTGGGGGGGATAACCCAGCACTACTTCAACAAAATAATAATAATAATACGATAATAATAATCATCAGTATCATCGTCAGCATTATCATCATCATCGTTGTTGTGATCGTCAGCATTAATATCATCATCATCATCATCATCATCATCATCATCATCATCATCATCATCATCATCATCATCATCATCACCTCCACCATCATCATCATCATCATCATCATCATCATCATCATCATCATCACCATCATCATCATCATCTACATCATCATCATCATCATCATCACCAGCAGCAGCATCATCATCGGCAGCATCAACAACAACAACAACAGCAACAACAACACTAACAAGAACATCATCATCATCATCATCACCATCATCATCATTATCATCATCTACATCATAATCATCATCATCATCAGCAGCAGCATCATCAGAAGCATCAACAACAACAACAACAACAACATCATCATTAACAACAACATCACCATCATCAACAACAACAAAATCATCATCACTGTCTTCATCATCATCTTTGCCGTTTTCACCGATTTCAGCTTTGAAATTCGAGAATTGTTCTTCAAATATTTACCCGAAAACCTGTATTGTGCCAAGTCGCAAAGATATTATTTAAAACTAGTACTATCATTGTCGCTTAACAAGACTTTCCGAAAGTACTTACCTTAAAATTGTCAAAGTATTTAATGCGCCTGTAGCTGTAACAACTAGTGTAGTAGTAATCCAGATTTATTCACGAATATTTCTATGATTGAATGTCACCTTTTACGCAATAATACTCGAGACACTCTAGTTTATCAAAAATCCAATTGCTGTACAATACATAAAACCTTGTCGTAGCAACGCCATAGTACTTTAGTATCTGTTTTGTTGAGTGTCGCTTTAATTAAATCGATATAACGCCTGTCGTTCACATGGTTGCTTCAGGCAATCACACATATAAAAAGGTAGTCACGTATTGGTGAATTCGGTTGCTTTTAAACAATGAATGTAAAATCATAAAGTTTGTACACCGATGTACTGAATCTTGATTAACAAGTGTCAGTATTACAACATACAAAGTTTCCCCAAAACTATTTGCGGTTTATTCAATGAAGGGTTTTTATATCAATTCCGTGAAAATAGATAGGTGAATGGATGATGAAAGAAAATGACATGTCGGTTGTTTTTTGCTCCTTTCAAAACAAACCCAATTCATCGAAACAAGGTGTGTGTGCATTAATGAAACGGATATCGGTGATTTTACTTCCTGCAGACAATTGTAGGGCAGCATGACATTAACCGAGATGAACTACAGTGCATGCAGTTTATGTTGTTTTTCAGCGTATTAAGTTTCCCCATAATAGTTTAAGGTAACGCACACTGCACTCTTAACTATTGTTGTACCCTCGGATGTAGTAAAAAGAAGTAACCGGCAAAATATTGATAACTTCTCAAAATATCAACTACTCTTTAATCGCTCTTCTCTGAACCTAAATGACCTCCCCTTAAATATGCACCAATTCTTGACCGCCTTGTAAATTGCGCTAATAAGATAATGGTTTTCAAATATATTGAATTACTTTTAGAATAAGATTTATTAATGTTTAATATATGTCCTGGTTTATTAATATCCTTGTTGTACACAAATGTTAATGATTTAGGTCAACCGATGTGTTTTTATAAGTCATTCAGTTTGAGAAAATTAAAGTCGATTATCTGCTTAAAACACACATATAAAAAGCATCTAGCTAAATTATATTTTTATGACTGACAAATAAAATCGCATTTGAAGCGTCTTTGCATAGCTACAAAACACACAAGCTGCGACATAATGGATTAACATGTTGAACAATAACGTTTTTTATAAATATTTTATATTCATTTACATTTACAATAAATTAATAATAAGCGTTATTATTCAGGCGCGAATGGTCACAACTCAATGTTAACAAAATCAAACAAGTTTACCTTAAACATTTGATTTATCACTCCATCATTTCCACAGCTGACCTAGTCAAGCTTTTTATCAATCATTAATTTTTAAAGTGTTTTATGGTCTTACGTATGTTACGTATAACGTATGTTCAAACCCCTTAAATCAAGATTTTAACAACAATAACCATCTGTAGAGCTTTAAAGGGACTTGATCATAGATTTTGGCATATTTTGAAGTTTGTCATTAAATGATTTAAATTGATAAATTTAAACATCGGGTCTAAATAGTTCAAGTATAAAACAAGAGAGCAAAAAGTAAGCCCTACCAGGAATTGAACCAATGGCCATTGGAGCAATCCTCGTAATGTCACAAAATATAACGATAACAAAAGAACTCTCCAAATTATTTAATCGTTTCGCGTTTGTAACGCTTTATAATGATCAGGGTTTTAAATCGTCAAAAGATGCATATAATGGATATATGAGAGCATGGTAAATGTTCAGTATTACTGTTTCCTCGCAAATATCATAACATAAAAGAAATTTTGCAAATCTGAAACAATTTTTATCAATTTTGTCAATTAACCAGAACGTGAACAGGT
Source organism: Dreissena rostriformis (assembly GCA_007657795.1). Classification (NCBI taxonomy): domain Eukaryota; kingdom Metazoa; phylum Mollusca; class Bivalvia; order Myida; family Dreissenidae; genus Dreissena; species Dreissena rostriformis. Next base: position 9,864 of record VMBQ01008808.1, read on the forward strand.
CCCTTTAAGTCTCCTTCATATCGAAATTATATTGAACGACNTGTTTCCTCGCAAATATCATAACTTAAAAGAAATTTTGCAAATCTGAAACATTTTTTATCAATTTTGTCAATTAACCAGAACGTGAACAGGTCTCTTTAAGACTCCTTCATATCGAAATTATATTGAACGACCACATAAAGTTTGTCTTTATTATCACGAGGTGAACTCGACTTGTGTTTTTATTTTATTTTTTATTTTTTGCTAATAGCGTGAGTATAATAAAATTATTAAACGCTTAAAGTTGGTACATATGTTTAACATAACACATTTTACACTTGTAAACATTGCATCTTATTGTTCATAGGTGATACAGTTCAATAGGTAATCTAGGCATCGTTTTCTTATTATAAATATCCCTGTTCAATTTGTTATGACATCTAGTTTTTGATATGCGACGAAATCNTTGTAAACATTGCATGTTATTGTTCACATGTGATAAAGTTCAATAGGTAATCTAGACATCGTTTTCTTATTATAAATTTCCCTGTTCAATTTGTTATGACCTCTAGTTTTTGATATGCGACGAAATCTTATTATTTTATATCGCTACTTATATCCTGTTTTTAAATAAAGAGTAGTCTTCATACTTTAAACTTGACGAACGAGACAATATTGTTGACATGTGAGCGAACAATAATAATTTGTACACAATTTGTGTCGTGTTCTGAGAATACTGGGCATAATGCTTGTGCGTAAATTGTCGTTCCAGATTAGTCCGCACAGACTAATCAGGGACGACAATTTCCGCTTTTATGGAATTTTTCGTTTAAATGATGTCTCTTCTTAGCGAAAATCCAGTTGAGGCGGAAAGTGTCGTCCCGGATTAGCCTGTGCGGACTGCACAGGCTATTCTGGGACGACACTTTACGCACATGCATTATGCCCAGTTTTCTCAGAACACGACACATATGATCATACTGACCCTTACTCGGGGAGCATTTAAATATGCATTACCTGTATCAAAAGATGTCAGTAACTTCTACCCAGAAAATGGACTCGATAATGAAACGTATCCTCTCAATAGCAATCCGGCCTTCTTCTTATTCGAGTTTAAATACACATTTCAAAAAAAAAACATTCAGAAAACCTAATTACATGTATTCTCTTTTTTTTGTATTTGCCTGTACATGTATATACAGTTATAGCATTACATATATAATGGTAAATTTGTTTCAAAGCAAAACTACGTATGTCGTATTATTTCAAGCCATTGTCCGCGTTCAGGTCCCTGCACACGAACGGTTCAAGGAGACTCCGCATATAGGACAAGATCTGATCTCTGCTATATATGTATCTACACCGGAAGTTGCCGATTTATTTCATGTCAGTGTCCGCATTCAGACCATTGGACGCTGACGGCTCCATGAGACTCCGAATAAAGGACATGATCTGATCTTTTCTCCCTCTGGTGTCACACCGGAAGTTTCCACCGTCCAGGAAGCTCATCACGTTTCCGGCCTCAGTCTCTGCCGCCGCGGGGTTTGAATCCAGCTCGAGGTTCATATTGCAAAATGACGCACCTGAGAACATATCCAATATGACGTTGTGTGCAAATTTAAAAAAAAATCTGTAAAGAAGTTGATATAGCTCAGTGCAATTCTCCTTAAGGATATTAAATAATAATTCATCCTCTGATTATACTTTTTATTAACGTTTCGGCATCTCGCCTATATCAAAACTGTGAAAAAAAAATTTACGTCTTTTGACGACACATTTCAGATAATAAAGTAAATGTGTTTAAACGTCACATAGTTTAATAGCCAATACATTATTATGCGTAGTGATATTACATTTCGCTGGGCGTTTTCAGTCATGCAATAGAGAGCCCTTCTTTTTAAATATCGCATATCTGCAATTGTTGAAGTACAGGTGACTAGCACAAACGTCTATAATATTATATGAGCCACGCTCTGTAAAAAGGGGGTTTAATGCGTTTTAATGCATTTGCGTTAAGTGTCGTCCCAGATTAGCCTGTGCAGTCCGCACAGGCGAATCTGGGACAGCACTTTCTGCATAAACTGGATTTTTACTAAGAACAGACTTTCATTAAACAAAAAAATATCATTTAAGCGGAAAGTGTCGTCCCTGATTAGCCTGTGTGGACTGCACAGGCTGATCTGTGACGACACTTTTCGCACATGCATTACACCACGTTTTCACAGAGCGACGCTCCTATGCATTAAATTATAGGACTCGAATCACAAACCTAGAACTAACGGCTTCGATTGACCCGAGTTCCAGTCCTTCGTGAAGTGGCCCATCAGGAGGTAGGTACTTCCGGTGCTTAAATCGACTCCGCACGAGATATCCGCGTCATTCGCCTGGATGACTTGACGTACGGAGTCGAACTTAGGACTCGGTCTAAAAAAATCCAAGTATACTAGAGATGTTCCATACAAATTTGGTCTAGTGAGCGTTCTGTCGAGTCGATGTTATTTATGTCACTGTTTGCCATTAACGGGTCGTGTTCATAGATTTTTGCATGTTTTGAAGTTTTTCATTAAATGCTCTAAATTGATAAATGTAAACATCGGAACTAAAAAGCTCTAGTGTAAAACAAAAAATAAAGAAAGAAATTAAGAATGAAAAAAGTAAGCCACACAGGTGCTCGAACCACTGACCCTTGGAGTAAAAGTCAACAATCCGCGTAATCTCACAAAATATTAAGATAATAACAGAACTTCCAAATTATTCANCTGTGCGGAGTGCACAGGCTGATCTGGGACGACACTTTACGCACATTCATTAAACCCCATTTTCACAGAGCGAGGCTTATTAGATTTATCGATGATTTAACGGCGCCACAATGCAGCTCTAATAAAAAGAGACATTGTCATTATAATGTTGACAATTAACTCTCGGTCGCCGTGGCGTACTGGATATGGTGTCCGCCTAGCGACCGGGTGGTCACGGGTTTGATCCCCACTGTGGAAGCGTTCTTTAGATCCCCCTCGTTCAATTAAGTAGTTAATACTTTAAATGCAATTGAGCTAAAATAAATAGGTTTAAACTAAACGAACTCTCGGATTTATATCACAACTTAAGTACAATTAAACATGTAAAATCATTGGTACCTATACATTTAATTCAAATGAGCAAAATAAAATATATCAAAAAATATTGTACTTACGACAGTTATTCACGAACGATGATTCTCACAGCTTTGCACCGACACATTGAATACCATCACTTATATAATGTATAACCAAAATTAGTTCGCGTGGCCAAATAATCACAATTTCAGTTTCCTGTCCCCTGTACCAAAACTTATATCTAACAGTCATTTTATGCTTTATTTTGTTTTATTATTAATAGGAGAATGATGCGTGTTCAATACAGATGTCTGTTAATGCACCGTGAACATACAACACTGGGTTCCCAAGTACTAAATATTGAAGATTTAATAGTTTTTGACATAATGAAAATTCAGCCTCAAACGATTGACCAATTTGTCAACACTGATACTGCCTTAGTCAAACTAAACAAAACCGGTAAGTCCGTGCACTACAAGTAACATTTTATTATCGACTGAAAAAGCATATTTATAGACAAAAACTATGGAGTGTCGACAGTCGAAGTAACACAAGGCGGACGGGAAACTTGCAAGAGACATCTTTTTAGAATTTGGCCTCGATAAATAACTCCAGTAAAAAATCTCCAAACATGCAAAATTTGAAAATGTCAAAGATCTGTCTTCTCAAAAATTATTCAGCCAAAATTGCGCGAAAACAGGAAATGTCAGAAAATAAATGCCGTAATAATAAATTATTCGTATAAATGGCTCGTTTAACTCCGGTAAATGGCATTCAGCCTTGCAATTTTCGAATTAAATAAGCATGGATAATTCGTGGTAACGGCGGGAATTTACGCCATAATGTTTATTCGCATATAGAGATTTGATCAAGGATCTGAATGTATGACCTTATGGACAAACTCTTATAGTTAAATGTATAAGTAAAGGTTGACCTATGGTATATGCTAGATTTTTTAGAAAAAAAAATCTGGGATCTCAAACCAAGCTGACATATTAAAAACCCGTTCAAATCAACTATATTTTAAATGAAAGTACTCTCGGTACATAAAATGTGTCAGCAAAGAATGTACCAATCTGATTACTGAAGTATTCCCAAAGACTTGGAGTAGCGGATAATAACTTTAAATACATTTTGTACAATGTAACGATTAAACAAATTCAGTGAACGATGTATATAACAGAAACGAAGGACATTCGTTATACCACTATTAATAATATTTAAACGAAAATTTTAGCAAAAATTAAGTAAAGTGCATTCAAAGTTTTGTTATTGAAATGATGTTCAGTTCGTTTCACAACAAAACATCTTCTACTGAGTTTTGCTCTTATGTTCTGCAGCTGTGACCACACTGTCCTCAGACTGACCGGTTCCGGTGAGAGCGACCGGAAGTGACCGCCCAATGTCCGCCAGTCAGGACATTGTACTGTCTGGTAACCTCGGCACTGGGTCAAGCACGTCTGACTGTAATAGATAGTTGTATATGTGACCTTTGTTTTTTAATGACTGATTTATGGAGATAAAAAGCAGAATGACTTTATCATTAATATTTTTTCAAGTTTAACACATTCGCTAATTCACGCAACAATTGCTTAACCAAAACATTCAATAACTAGAAATGGCGCGGCAGAGGCCGACGCGTATCCCCACGCAGAATGTTTGACCTAGGTGTGCCCCAGGGTTGGTAATAGGGCCATGCATAGTCGAGATTGACCGTATTGTCATAAGAGAAGTTCAGTATCAATTAGAAGTGAATTGGTGTAGAAATGAAGAAGTTGTGGTAAAAGGCAATTTTGGGTGGGTGTACAATTGAGATTGACTAAAGTATACCATCGTGAAATTGAGATAAATTGAAATTTTTACATGGTTGTTGTTGAGAATTCCGTCAAAACTTTTTCCACTAAATTAGACAACATATAAATACAAATGACCGGGATTATGTATTTGCATTCAAATGAAAGTGACCTCAAATCATTTGTCCAAATGCGAACATTCATGTGACAACAGTTAATAAACGTTAAATACTTGTTTGTACTTAGGGATAAACTAGTATCCGAATAAAGTCTATAATGGCTGGTTAACTGACCTGAAATTGTCTTGACCCTGCCTTGTTCGGCGCCAACTCATCGATTGGGATGTCGCCATGGCAACTGAACGTGTCGTCGTTCAGGAAGTTCAGCCATCTGGTCACCTGAAGATCTGCTTCGCTGGGTTTCGAGCGCAGCACCCGATTTAAGTCACAGATCCCCGTAGCAATTGAAGTAATATGAGCCGCGCGCAGGGAAAACAGGGCTTAATGCATGTGCGTAAAGTGTCGTCCCAGATTAAACTGGATTTTCGCTAAGAAAAGACTTCCTTTAAACGAAAAATACCATACAAGCGGAAAGTTTTGTCCCTAATTCTTGGACAACACTTTCCGCACATGCATAAAACGCCATTTTTTCATAGCGAGGCTTAGATCTATGGTTTGTGCTAACATTTGTCAGCTGTATTCAGATATCTATCATGAAAGAACTAGTTGTTTGCTCGTTATGCTACTCGTCAATAAATTGACGTATTAAAGCAAACGATACACATATAAATGAGGCCCTCATAACTTAGCAAATAAGGCTCAATTCAAACTTATTGTGTCGTTATCATCCAAATTACTTGAAAATCAAGAGAAACTGCATTCCAACGTATACATAGTTAGTAAATACAATTGCGCCATTAGTAAATCAGCAACAGGTCAGTCGAAAAACACTCAACACTTACTGAGAACTTTGGTTTCCGCGTCTATCGACTCAGTGACGAAGGTACCCATACTAAGATATGTACTTCCGGGTACCAGTCTGTAGCCGCACAAACTTGGCCCGTTACCGGACGTGTGGATCACTCGCTGTACAGACTGGAACTCGGTACTTGGCCTGTAGAATGAGACAAAAACCTGAACAAATGTGACCCAGTTTCAAACTCGGCATAGATATCATACAGAAAAAATAATGGAGATTGGTCAAAAATGTGAGTTCACGGGCATTTTCTCTACTCCACGACCCAATTTTCAAACTCGACTTAGTATATACAGAGGACACAGTGCCTTAAACGTATGAAAAATCAGCTGAGAGAACAAAAGACAGTTCAGAAAAACGTATTTAATGGCGGATCTTTACAATTATTGGAATACCCCCATGAAATGGCCAGTTTTTCCATAATCTAGTTGTAAAAGAAAGTAATAACCGTCACTTGTAATTGGCGATGACGTCAACAGTGTATTCATACACGGCGTAATAGTCCCGCCACCATTGGTCCATGGACTCCGCCCATTCCGGAAACAGCGGACCCTTCTCCGAGAGGATCCGGACCCTCAGGACGTAGTCGCTTTCGCAGAAGTGTTCCTGTGTGGTCCGATACCCGCACGTGCAGGCATTGGACTCGCCGATTTGAAGAACGGTTACCATCTTGACCAGAAACAATCTTCCCACGAGCATTGAAACAGCGGTGCTTAAATACGCTTTAAATACTGTAAACCGTCAAAGTTAGTTCGGATGGAAGCGAGATAACTTAAAGAAGTAAAATTGGCACGGTTTTCCATATACGTTTAAACTTAAAAGGAAAAGGGTGATTAAATTTGAAAATAGTATGTGATTTATGACGCATAAAAAATGAGTTATACTACATTGTCAAACAGACAATGAAAAAGTCATGTTAATAGGATAGTATGTTGGTAAACTTGCAAATATAGTGCGTCAAAAAGTAAATTAACTTTAGAAGAAAACGGTATTGAAAGATATGCAGACATTTTATCTATGCACACGCCTACCAATAAGATGTGATAAACGTCAATAACCCGTGATGTATTTACACGAATGAAACAACGGTCTTAAACAACAACACAGAAGTCTACAAAAACAAAATACAACAATAGGCAGTTGCATGGAAAAATGTTTAAATATCGCCTTAACTGTCGCGGCTAATGCTGATTATTTCGATAAATTCTGCGATTCCGTTGTTAACCTTTCTTTCATGTCAACTTCTGTACCATGACTGTTCAATCCATTCACGATGAAAAGCGCCTCAGCAGTTATTGAGCGGCGTAATAATAAAGTATTTATATATGTGTCGTGTTCTGAGAAAACTGGGCATAATGCGTGTGCGTAAATTGTCATCCCAGATTAGCCTGTGCAGTCCGCACAGGCTAATCAGGGACGACACTTTCCGCCTAATTGGATTTTTGCTAAGAAGAGACTTCATTTAAACGAAAAATGTCATAAAAGCGGAAAATGTCGTCCCTGATTAGCCTGTGCGGACTGCACAGGCTAATCTGGGATGACAATTTACGCACAAGCATTTTGCCCAGTTTTCTCAGAACACGCC
>VMBQ01008808.1:27082-37171 GCA_007657795.1 Dreissena rostriformis
ACGTTTCCCCCCATTTTAGTTTTAGTGCTGACGTTCCCCCCCCCAATAAATGTATAATTGTTTGGTTGAAGTATAATCGTGATTTATTATCAAAATGATTATTTTGTTAATGAAATATTTAATGATTGACTTGTCATTAAACCTCGTCATTATGTACAAAACATTATCTTTAAACCTAGTCATCTGCCATTAAAACATCTGTTTCAAAAAGATAATTTATAATTACTGGCAGTCATCATGCACAATAACTAAGCACATAGTAATATATATATATATATATCAGTTTTACAGAACACAATATTTATAAACTTAGTCATTACGCACTAAAACTTAGCATCTCAGTCTCACAAACACAACATCTCTAATCCACAATGTCATGCACACCAACTTGTCACAATCTAGTAACTAGTGGCACATAATCTGCTGTACGTTTCACTGTAAGTTCTACCTGGGGGCTGTATACCTTAGTACATTCACTCAACAGTTCACTCGTTGTTATGTCTTTGGCGTATAAACCTGGCCCAGAAGTCTCTGATACTATTCTCAATCCTCCGGCTCAATGGCCTCAATCTCCTAGTGGACAGACCACTCTGAGGTACCGTATGAATGTCAGATCCTGCCCTCATGCTTTCCTATTCAGGGAGTTGTGCCAGACTTCAGTGTCATTGTTCGTTCTCGCACTAATCCCATACACTGACAAGGAGTCAATATCAAATATTGGGTGGTTCAACCACTGCTCCTCCATGTATCTTACGAACCTGGTGATCTGTTCGGAGTTAGCTCTAGCAGCCAGCAGCTGGAATGCTTGCTCGATGTCGGCGGCTGGAAAGAATGGTAGCGCCATCATGTTTCGAATGTACTTATGGAAAGACCCCTTCTTCGTGTACGCTACCCTTAACCCCAGTTCCCTCACCTTGCGCCAAACAGCCTTTTTCTGAAGTGGAAAATGCATACCTTGATGGCTGCTCCCGGAAATCCTGAGGGACCGTGAACCATGCCACTGAAAATAAAATAAAATCAAAATTAGATTTTATACATAGATATTTGTAAAAAGATTTTGAGTTGTATGACTACATCAGAAAAGCAGATAAAAACCTCTGTTTTTACCGTTTTTAATACAACCGTTTTATTAACCTGCCCTGCCTATTCTGTTTTAACCTAGCGAAGGACAGAATACAGACTGAGTAATACCAAACTAAAAATGAAGCAAAATGACAATCTTTTATATTTTTTATGATATGAGAGTGAAATAAAAGGATGTTGACTTTTGACACCAGCCTATATTCTGGTAATGAAGATATATGAAAGATTCATTTGTATTAACAAATGAAAAAAGATGCTGAAAGTGTAACATATATTTTGAATCCGCCCCTGTTAAAAACAACAGATGCATCTATGACTACCATATATAAAACTATTAATTTATTCAATTCAAATCAATTCATGAAAAAAATAAATACAGTAAAAAATCACTTTAAAAATGTTTTTTTATGGTAATGTGCTAATCTCATCTTATGAATGACCATCCCCCTTTAAAGATATCACCTTATCTCAGCAATGCTGATTTAAGGGTCTGTATATTGCACCATAAGTACCCGTTATACAGTAGCTGTCATCTTGTATAATACACTTGCTAATCTAATCAACGCTTTTATATTGCACCATAAGTGCCTGATATCTTGTATAATGGTAGGTGTGTGTTGTTACTTAATAATAGAAAATGTCACATTTTTTTTGCTACAGATTAAACATATTTTTGTTTGTAACTGTTGACAGACAGAATATTTATTTTATTTAATTACAAATATGCACAATATAACAATTTTATTTACTCAAAATAAAAATCCCAATATGATATTTATTTAGTCAAAATAATTTGTTTTTCATTTAAAAATTGAATATAGTTATTATTCTTCATTAAAAATCACAACTTATGGCTTATCTTCATTATGTAACTATCATTTTATGACTTTATTTTATTTTGAAAAAAAGAGCATGATTAAAAAAAATCTAGTAACAATAATGAACAATTTACATTGAATTGTAGTACTCCGGTATACAGAGCTTCAGATAAGAGGCGTATGTGCGTATTTGTGCATTGGGAAAATAAAAAACGCATTAACAAGGCTTGTCACCATAGGATGAACCTTTATTTTATTTATTGAGCACATATTTGTCAGAAATTATGTTTTTAACTTTCACATACAGGTTTGTGGTATTTAACTCAGTGTATTTACAATAGGCCATTTATGAAGTTTAAATATTTTGGTAAATGTTTTCAGGCCAAGGGCGACATCAACATTCGCAATCCCGAAGGACTGACCCCATTGCACATTGCTGTGTCACAGAGCCACAAACGAACAGTGCAACTTCTGATAAATGCGGGTATGTNTTATTTGGTGGCGTATGCTAAGAATGTGTTAATATTTATATAATTATTGTTAAATAACCAACGGTTTATTTTCTCCCTTGTTTATATGCAAGTGGATACCTGCAATGATGAATTATTGATGTTTCTATTTGTTTGTTGTTTTTTTTCGATTTTTATTTGACCATACTTTTTGTAACAACTATGTTATTTGCTATACATCGTCACCTCAATTTTAAATTTAGTAAGTATACAAACATTAAAGAATAAACTTGTTCAAGGTTAAATATTTATAAGGACGTTATGTCTGATCCATATCTAACCATATAATTCAACTTTGAAAAACTTCCGCAAACGTACAATAATGGAGGCCGAGTACGGTGCAGGCTGCACCAACGAACTTGACCTCTACCAAAGCACCAAACACGAACTAGTCAAGGTCATCTGCGAAGACAATTTTGACCCGCGACTTAATCGTGGTCGCGTCGAGCTGTTTGGACAAGGTAAATGTTATGTTGAGGCGCGTAGTGAAAAAAAAAACAGAATAATTTATGTAGGCTCTTATAGCATTTTACATCTATATTAAACAGATATATACGATTTTAATGTCAAACTTGTATTTTCTCAATCTTATATACATACATGAATACAAAAGACGAATATTAAATACAATACATTAACTGTCTACTCGTATAATCATGATGGTGTTCTAAATCACATTTGTTTTACTTTATGAATGAAATTCATAACTACCAGGTTAGAACCAATACCGACACGTTTACTTTTTGTTGCAGAACCAAAAATTGTGTGTATGTGGCGTATGAACAAATCTGCACACCGTAGTGGGAAGTTTTCAAACGTGTACATTTTTTCGTACTCGAATGATGTGTCCTCTGTTTAAACAAAACTTATTTTAATTGTATAAAACTCCAATATCGTTGATTTTCAGATGCAACTTCTACTGAACCTTTATTCTACATTTTTATTTATAAACCTTTTCCCCGAGTTCGCTTATACTCGATTTAAAGATAAGATCGGCAGAATTATTTTTCAGGTACATACTTTGCTTCAGAGGCCAAGTATTCCGACGGCTGCGCGGAGCCAGATATCAAACGATACAAGTTCATATTCCAGTGCCGCGTTCTGGCGGGAAAGTGGACGTATGGGGATCCATCGTACCGTAGGCCGCCAGCGATAGAAAACCATCCGAAAAAGAACAAACTGTATGACTGTTGCGTGGATAACCCACGGAACCCCAAGATTTTCTGTCTGTTTGACTTCAACCAGTACTACCCTGAGTATGTTATCAAATATCGATAATACTGATATGAGCAAAGTCATTCTGTTGGATAGGCCTACAGAAGGGAATGTTTAGAAAAATATTTTGCCCCAAAACGTATAAACATCAATCAGGGTGTTCCTTGACCTTCGTAACATGAAAAAAGTAAAGTTGGATATTCATTTGTGTTTTTATTTCTTTTTATATGACATAAAACGTATGCTTGCTCTGGAAACTATTAAAGACTTCATTATGTACATTCAAATTATTGAGTGGTGTTTTAAGTTAACCCTTTTTTGTACAAAGAGACTTGTTTGCATGTTCATAAATTGCATTTTCCAGGCTTATGTGCACACTTAAAATAATCAGACGAAATGATAATCACATCATTCGTTTTATCCTATGCTCCTCAACAAATAATACTTGTCGCCGATTTTCCGTCCACCTGTCCGACTTTTGTGTCAGGTTATTTAACAGCAATTTCTAGTCGTAGTTCAATAACACTTGGAAGAATCATTTCAACTTGTATTGGTGGTTTCAAACTAGCATAACATCGGCTTTCAACATTTGTTTTTCAGAATTTCGAACAAATATCAAATTATACTATAGATAATGCGAACAATATTTGTGAAATCTCTGCTTATGTCATGATGTTTAGATTCAAATCAAACTTGATTAAATTTACGCCAAACTGCATTACCAAAAAGGACGAATAAATGTTATGCGAACGTGCATCTTTAATGATTGTTCACATATATATTATATTGATTGTAGGCGGATTTTCGTTTATATTAAGTGTAGTATACATTCAGTTTTCAATTCAGTACACTCAACTTCATTTTTGCACTGTCGATAGCTACATGTTGTTCAATTGTAAAATGTATACGTTACTCTTGTGTACGGATGTTGTTATGGAATAGTTGTTTGTGTTTTTATTATTTACCTTTTGTCGTATTTAATATGTTATGTTTAATTGCGTGTGCGTAACTGGTATGCACACTGATTTTGTTGACAAATATCTACATCAAAGACACAAAACCACAACTGTTACAGTACACGTTTGTATCTTTCTATTAATATGTTTTTGAAAACTTATTGAATACATATTAAAATGTAAAGTTTGTATCAATCGACAGACAGATAGACATACGTCCGTTTAATATTAAATCACAATCAAAGTTTATCACGCTCTATTTCGTTGCGCGAAGGGAGGCTCAAAAGCTCGAAAATAAGATATCAATACACGTTATTGCTTACCTTGCCAATTTGTATATATAGGATCTGACATGAGTTGTCATATCATACCATATTTTATTAAACGAGTTGAGGAATTTTGCTAGTAAGCCTTTGGCGAGCTTATTAACGAAATTCCTGGACGAGTTAAAAATAATATGGTATGATATGACAACGAGTGTCAGATTTTTTTTTATCACATGCTTTTAAACTAAATAACATACATCTTAATTGACCAAACAAATGCTGATAGATCTAAAAGTTGTTTACTATCGTGACGTCATTGCATGTTGACGACGTCATTTCACCAAAATAAAGCCATGCGATTGGTTAGTAATTGATTATGTAGCCAATGAAAACGCTTAAAATGTTGTATTACACATGTGTAATATAAAAAAATACGTAATTTCTGTATTACATTGAAAGCAAGGTATAGCATGTGATAAAAAAGTATTAATTGTTTTAATTTCCATCGATATTGTCAGGACTTATCTTCTGCGTATTAGTTCGTGGCCTCATCCAAACATGCTTTTCAGCGAGCGGTCAGTCACTCTCTGTGGCCTTTTTGTACGTTATGGAAGATTTGATCGACTTTCAAGGAAAACACGTATGTTTCAGGTCTAAAAATTAAATGCTCCTCGCTGAACAAATGACATGTTCCTGCAGAAAACACAAGTCAGACCACATGACAAATGCATATTAAGCTACACCACTCAGACAGATAGGTGAACAGCAGTTTTCCGATCGTGATTACAATCTACATGTCTGACCATGCATTCATAAACCAGTAATGCATAACTATATGGTTCTATTTTATTAAATTGCTTTTATATCATACAAATGTATTGATCAATGAGTGGGTTTTTCTCTCATCTACATAATTATTTTGTCCCAATCTAGGTTACACACTTTTTATATACACTTTCTAGATCTATGGTATAACCTTAACCTCTGAAACAAATTGTTCATTTTGTAGCTTGTTTAATCTATGTTACCAGACCACATCTAGCGTTGAAATTTTGGCTATCTCTATAAGGAACACTATTTTTGTTATGGGTTAACTTTATTTAAAGAAATATGTTACGAAATATTAGTAGATTTTGAGTGTTAATGGGGCTTTAAGGCCTTTTTGACATAGAATGATATTAAGTAAATCAACTTTTCAACTTATACAAACACTCTCAAAGTGTGTCCTGAAAGATATTTAACCACAATATGAAAACAGATTGTTGTACAAAATACCTTTAAAGTAAAAATTTCAAAAACTTGTAACGCATTTCCTAATAATGTAAAATGTTTTTCAATATGCTTTGTCCAAAGAATAATAGCAGTTTTTTTTTCGTATATACAAACACGTGTCATGTTTTACCAATGCATAACTATAAAAGCTGAAATAAATTACGGATAGTCAGGCCAATAAAGTCATATGATAAGTAGTTTATTTTAACGTTATTTAAGTAGATAGAATATATTAATGGAGTAACTGCTTCACAATGTATGGGACCGTAAAACCATTCTAAATTGGCATTGAGGTTATCGTAATTTTTAATATCTGACATAAGTATATCTAGCAATGTAACCTTCAACTACAAATGTGATGCATTTATTTTAAATACCTCATTATTCACTCAATACTCAATGAATTGTCTTGATCAAATTAAAACAAGAAAACAACTACAAAACAGCAATCGAGAATACTTTCTTACTATTGCCTCACTTATAGCAGAGAACAAAATAGTATCCACTGTTCGCATATCACCAACACAACCTGCCTTTGCCTGATCTTTCATATGCACATGGTATTTCTCAAAACAAGACTCCATCATATATGGTATAATAACATAGTGACAACTATGCAACAACATTGACCTAGTGACATAGAATATAAACAAAGCTGACTAAGTTTCGAACTTGGCCGATGTATCAATGTGATTAATGTACCTAGACAGTTTCATGAAAATTGGACAATACATGTGATATCTAGTGTGAACGCATGCTTAACCTTAATTTCACATACGGACCAAGCTTTTGATACCACATGATCCAGTTTTAAATTCGGCCGACATATCACTGGAAAAATGTTTTGACAACGTTTTTATAAAGATTGAGTAATACATATGGCTTTTAGATTTATTCATAATATATTATGAAATCTTATTTTGAACGACATGAGCAGAACAGAAAACACTGCCCTACCGCAATTCTATGTTGGCGGCATATCAATTTGCAAAGAGCTTTCCAAAAGTAGAAAATATTGTAATTTCCCTATTTATATAGATGTACCTCCTTGTTATTCAATTACACTAAGTGTCGTTCAGGCCGTTTTCATGTGCCACATTGACGTATGAGCTACGGACACAGGTCTTACAAGCCACAGTACGTCCTTACATGGATACCCATTAAGGCTATGTCTTTAAAACGTGTTATATAAAAGATGAAATTACTTACAGTTTGTAAAATCTGTGAAGAACTCACGCATGAACATACCAATTAACAATTGAAAAAATATCGATCTTACTGAAAACGGGTTACATACATTATAGTATATGAAAAGCAGGATAAAACTGTTGTAGAACTTGATTTGACAGAGAGGTTCATAAATAGCGGAGTCGTATCAGGGCTCGCTAATAGCCCCGTCACGACACACGACAATGTCCCTAGGGCGTTTTTCGACTTGCCACGGCGATTATCGAGTCTTGCTCTGGCTCCGCAATGTATTGACCAAATTCAAGAATATGCCTTTTCATCTGATTAATTGCCATTGCTTTTTATTTCTCCTCGAGTTCAATAAGCAAGTGTTAAGATACGCCCGTCTGGTGTAAGTCTATCTTGATACGCGTCAAAGCATATTTTACACACACATTAGTGACGTCATTTGTGCCAATAACTTAGAAGTCAAATTAACATTGAATGAATTGTTATTGTGTATTTAAATGCGGATTGATTTGGAAACTGAATGCTAATTGATATTAATCAAATAACATGGTCTTGAATAATAAGTGACGGTTTCCGCGAGACACACATTCTCCTTGGACCGAACCAACAACAACAGCAACAACACATGCGCTTCAGAACGCTTTTCAAGCTTGTCTTTGACTTCGTTTCCTCCTCAAGGCGCTGGTATTCCGAAGGAGCGCGAGTCATAACTTCAACGTAACTTTTGATAGAATCAGAAAAGCACGCCTCTCTTGTTTCCGTGGTAATTGTTTCAATCGGAGGCACCTCCTCGGTATAAATTATTTTACTGATATTCTCTATGTCGTCTGGAATTGTGGAACAGGAGATCGTACATTGATTTTGTTCTTAAGCTGGCCCACCAGACTTGTATTTGTGTGTCGTGTTCCAATGTTGTGTCCAGTTGAATACATTTATCCAGTTTCCGGTGGAACTGTTCTGTATCGCTCTGTAGAGTGGTTTGAACATGTTCCTTCGCATTTACTGGCTAACAGAATATCTTTTTATCTGAAAAGTGAAAATAATATGACATGTTGATGCACACTGCAGATAACTTCATTACAACAGCCTAAATAAAATCAGCCAAATTGAATGGTCCCTAATTATTCCGGGCCCCTAAATTGTATGACAAATAGGTATGTTTCTATATTCAATCATAACTGGAATAACTTGTGGGCGAATGTGGTCAAAATGCTAGTGTATGCCCTCGCAATAGGCTTTCTGTTTCGCAGTTATTACAGGAAATCTTTGTTTATATACCTGCTGTTTAATACACACGTTAAATGAATAGCTTGAATTACTTAACACTATAATACTGACATCTGGACCTAACCCAAACCCAGTACTATTACTTCTACAGAAATAAGTATTTTGGCTTAAATATAACCTCATGAAAAACCCATTGACTCCACGTGATCCAGTTTCGAAATTGGTCTAGAAATCCCTGAGATAAATGTTCTGACTATTGGTACAACAACTACTACTTCTGACTAAGATAGGGACATGAAAAACGTTTATACACTCCGTTAATTTTCCTCTGATTATCAGGCTGTATGTATAACACAGTAGTTTTACGCAACACGTCGTCTTGTATACAAAATGTGCACATTTTTTAAAGATCAATACTGCAGGTCAAAGATATTGACCGGACACGGAAATGTGCTTGACGATAACCATATGAAGAATATGCACAAGTTCCCAGTTTCCACTGTGACCTTGTCCGACATTTTTGTTACACGTAATTTAAAGTTAATAACAAGTTAAAACGCCCACAATTAAAAATTTTGAATGAACATATTATTTGAAATGATAATATTGACATAAAATAGAACAATAAATCATTTCTCTTTTACAAATGCAAATTTTAGAGACAACAAGTTTATTCACTCACTTCGCCTCTCAGGCCAACAGCTGATGTACGTTCCGTCGCTCAGTGCAATGGACACGTGACCACGACTGCAGCCCCAATAGCCGTCCCATTTATAGACAGTTAGTGGCATGGTTTTCGAGGACAATACCGCCAAGGGCAGTCTACAATCAAAGAACTCAGTAGTCTAAAAGCGTAATTACTAAAAATAGTCCGCTCAGTAAATGGAAAGGGGGTATTTATGTTCAGTAAAGCGATTACTTCTACACAATTCTTTCATGCTCCGTTAATTTCATGCTGTTCGCTTTCTTCATCCTTCTCTCGCCACCGGTCATTCATCAACAGGCATTCCTAATCTTCCCTCCATCCATTCCTTCCATATCTTCCATGCCTGGGCCCCTTTTTCTGAACCAATACCTTCTATTTTCTCCATCTGTTTCTCTTCTACAATCAATGTTTCAACTTCCCTGTTTTCTTTCTTTCCATCCCCATCAATTTCCTATCATCACCCTCGCCATACAATGTTTCTGTTCCGCTTATTATTTATTTCCTCCATTCCATCCACTTCTGATTAACATTTCTAATTGTAATAATATATAGTATAACTAAAATTCATCAACTAAAACATCCATATCATTAATGGGTTGAATACAAAGTGTCATGAGCGTTTGTTTGATTAATCTAGACAAAAAATTAATGTAAGTAATATATATTTAAACTGTATACTTATCCTTCAAATACTTGAACCATATTTTAACTTGAAAAGTCCATTTTATTGCAACGATTTATATGAATTATGTAGGTTGTATATGTGCTTTGTGCAAGTCAAAGGTCTGTAAAGTGGTTATTAAAACTTTCCCTGACACTGCCATTGGTTCTGCAAAGCCA
>VMBQ01008809.1:4524-16536 GCA_007657795.1 Dreissena rostriformis
TTAGCTCACCTGAGCGATAGCTCGGGGTGAGCTATTGTGATCACTCAGCGTCCGGCGTCCGTCCGTCCGTCCGTCTGTAAACAATTTGTAAACATCTTCTTCTACTAAACCATTGAGCCAATTTCAACTAAATTTCATGTTGAGCATCCCTAGGTCATGGGACAAAAGAATTGTTAAAAAAAAATTGATCACATAACCAAGATGGCCGCCATGACCATATATGGTAAAAACCTTAAAAAATCTTCTTGATTATATATTTTATTCGGGTATTGCATGATAATGATTTATTGTTTTTCATCAACGCATTACAGTATGCTTAAGTATACATACTTTTTTATGTCTGCAATAATACATGTATGTTTATGGTATGTTTTTAGAGTATGTTCACAACACTAAAGTATACATACTTGTTATGCTTGCAATAATATGTTCATGGTATGTTTTTAGTAGGGTTGTTATCAATTTTGATGATATCGCTGTATCAATGATATGCAATGAATTGCCGATACGATATCAATTCCAATTTTGAAATATCGAGTATCGTTTATCTAATTACCTCACAGGTTGAAAAGTACTAAAGCAGGCTATTCTTTGTTTTTTTATAGATTCCACTATATCATGACACAATTTCATTATTTTTATAACACTTTTTAATTTACGCTGTACATGTGCATTACATCTAACAAATTAAGAATAATGCAGTTATATTTAGGTATTTTAACATAATAGCCAAGAGTTAATGTATTTTTATAACTTATTTTAAGCGAGTCATAGCACCAAACACCCATAAATCGATATATCGCTGTATCTACGATATTTCCTTTCACAAATAGGATGATCTATGGGTACCCTAGATGTGTCCACCTGATTGTCATTTTGATCGGACAATTTTTGAAGGAGTTATGGCCTAACTATATAGAAGATATAGGGAGAAAATCTTGTTATCACAACTCCTTTGAAACTACTTAGAGGATTTTCACACAATTACTACAGGATGACCTATCAATGCCCTACGTGTGTCCACTCAATTTTCATTTCGATTGGACAATTTATGAAGGAGTTATATATATAAATTTGTTACCAGGTGCCGTGTGAAATAGGTGAGCGACTCCAGGACCATCATGGTCCTCTTGTTTTAATTTATAAATTTTCATGTTTAGATATACATTAACAAATATATTACACATCAAATATGTATTTATGAAATAATAATAGTTTAACTCAGCTTAACCAATGAGCGGTTTTACATAAATTTTAAATCCATGAACGTGTACCATAATGTAGGGATGTAAAAGTGATAAGTATAACAATGCCGCTGTCTGTGTGTGTTGACAGGTTGCAGGAGGATGAGAGGATAGTGATGACACCGTACGAGAAAAACCTGGACTTCTGGAGGCAGCTGTGGAGGGTTATTGAAAGAAGGTATTGTATCAATTTCATCAAAAGGCTTTTTAGACACCTTGAATCTTTCTGGGAAGAACCAGTACTTTGCTGTGGTAAGGGTCAAACCCGGGACCTCCTCTTTTGTGACAATGTAGTGCAGATCATCGATGCTTGTAATCCGTTATTCTAATATTCCACTTATGGTTTCAGTGACATTGCTGGGGTCAACAATTTTGTTTTCAGCAACTTGCCCTGCCGATTAAACGTTGTTTTGTTTGGTAAAGATGTGTTTAAACTTGAAATTATAATCTTTTCGACCAGAAATTCCACTCGCCCTGCAGGACGAGCGCTACCGGAATATTCACTCGTCCGGAGCTGATTTCTACTCGTATTTACAAGCGGGCAAGTGGATTTTTCGAGCCCTGCATTGTAGTTCAGATCATTGTTGCGGATTATCGGATGTTCTAATATGCCGCCTATGGTTTCAGTGACATTGTAGTGCAGATCGTGGATGCTCGTAACCCCCTGCTGTTTTACTGCGCTGATCTGGAGACGTATGTAGGAGAGGTGGACTCCAGCAAGATCTGCCTCCTGCTGGCCAACAAGGCGGACCACTTGACTGAGGAGCAGAGGTAACACATTAGCAACACAGAGGCATATTTTTCGTCAGTTCTTAGGGCCAAACTTCCCATCCCTCTGTCCCCAACCCCATACCCAAAAAAGAAAAATCACCCTTCCCCGAACAAAAAAAAGAAATTTCCCGGCAAAGAAAACACAGATTCATGTGAAAATCAAGTCATTGTCCAAAAACGTTAATTTTACAAAAACAAGTATTGAAATTGTATTAAAACTTTGAAAATTGTCAATAAGAACATTTATTTAGCATTAATTAACTTGCATGATATTCATTACTTGTAGGTAATAAAACCTATATTTTAAAATTCACTCTGTGGTGAATAATTACATGTTTGCATGTATTAAGTAGCCAATCAAATCCTTGGCCAAACAGAAAGGCAAAGCTGGTAAATTTGTCATTCTGAGGGATTTTCATCGGATATTGACCGAATGCAATCATTGAGGGATAGGATCCGGGTAAAATTGCAAGGTGCTGCACTAAACCACACCAAAAAAGCAGTTTATCATTATATAATCAAATTATATAATAATTATAACAGTTAAATGTGTAAATCATTTTTATACCAAATGAATGTAAAATGACTGTGTGTTCTTATAGTTATCCAGTATATGGGCTTTATTCACCTCTTAGGGATAGGGCCCTTAGCCCTCATTTAGAGGCACAATTAGTGTTGTTTATGAGAAAAAAATCATAGCAGACAAGGCTTGTTTTCCTTCTTAAGCTGGAAAACATATAAAGATATTTTCGTGCATTACATAGGCATTGTTCAACAAATTTAAATTTGTTAAAAAAAATTTCAATATTTCATAGATCATCTTTGAAAATTTTGTTAACCATTCTCAGTTTTGTAGATTTATTATTTTCCCAAAATGAAAAGCTATGAAAAAAACCATTGTAAGAAACAAAAAATCCTAATCACTTTCACTTCAAGAAGGTAACCGCAGGAATCTTTCAGCTGCATATAAGGATCAGATGTGCTATATATAATGTATATATTACATGCATGTATGTAATATTATATATTGAAAATAAAATTTTGCACATCAAAAAAAAATAAATAAAATAAAATGTTATTATGATTTTGTTATTGCAGGCAGTTATGGGCCGACTATTTCACGGAGAAGGGTATCAGGTTGGCGTTCTGGTCGGCGGTGGAGGAGTCACTACGGCAGGAGCAAGAGGAGAAACTGCTGGCAGCTCAGAGCGCAGAAGGGGGCAGGGAAGGGGCCCAGGAGGACAGTGACTGTGATACAGATACAGGGGAGGGGTCAGATGAAGCTGGGCATAGTGATAACGAATGTGTGAATGACATTGATGTGGATATTGGAAATGATCGGTTGAGTGGTAGCGAATGTGCAAATGACAATAACATTGGAAATGAAAATGAACTTTCCCCTGGTGAGAAAGAGGAAATGACTGTGACAAAAGAGGAGAATAAAGATGAAAATCTGGAAAGCCAGTCAGGTGCTTCAATAGACAGTGCAAGCAATGTCGTCAAAGAAAGTTGTTCATGCGAGGCTGCACTGACCCATTCGTCTGAGTCCACTGCCGCCCTTTCAGACGTGAGCGGCCAGGGTGGCTCAGTACAGGATCTGCCATTGAAGAACACGTCTCAGATGTACACGGGACCGGAGCTGCTAACGATGTTGAAGGCATTGCACACAGGGAGGAAGGCTTACAAGGGAAGAGTCACCGTCGGAATGGTAATGATGGAGTTCTGTGTTAAGTTTTGCGTAAAACAATTAATTTTGGTTGGCCTTGTCACAGTCAAAATGGTATTACCGTAATGGAGTTTGGCCCAATATCTTATAAATTCTTAAGTCTGTTTCAAGAATAACAGAATGGTAATGGCTGTGGGAAAACGGAGCTTAATGCATGTGCATAAAGTGTTGTCCCTGATTAGCCTGTGCAGTACGCACAGGCTGATCAGGGACGACACTTTCCACCTAAACTGGATTTTTGCTAAGGAGAAACTTCCTTTAAACAAAAAATACCATAAAAACTGAAAGTGTCGTCCCTGATTAACAGGCTAATCTGGGACGACACTTTACGCAAATTTATTTTGCCCCATTTTCCCAGAACATCAATAATTTATTTAAGGTTGGCCTAGTCACAGTTGGAATGGTAAGGGAGTAAAGTGTGATTTATCAAAATTTCTCAAGTCTGTTTTAGGAATAATCTTAAGTTGCTTTTTTCATTGAATCGTAATATTAATTTCAAGTTGATGGTGTTTTACAAAATAGTATTTTTATGTTCTCTATTGTTGATATATTTGAAAGTTTAAATATTTTGACACTGGAATTTCTGCACATGATTACATTAAAGTAGTGTTTTATCCAGGAGGGCAAAGGGGCATGGCGCAATACTTTCAAAAAGGGCATTTTAACGCGCAGTTTAGGCAAAAAGGGCAAAAAGGTTCCATGAATACCTGGTTTTGGGAGAAACATGTAATCACATCAGAGGCAGTTGTGGGAAAAACATAAATATATAAACAAGCACATTTAATGGTAATTGATGCATTTAACTTACTTTAATTAATATTAATATATTTACCTTGCAATGTCCATTTAACTTCCATGCTGTTTCAGTAAACTGTACAGCACGACAAACATAATAAAGCAATATATGCATACGAATCTGATTTTACACAGATTCACTAACATATAAATGAAACCATGTTTGTCTTATCCCATTTTCCAACGATTATCTTGTCAGATGTTTTAACTTTGCGAGTAAACTGAACACTTACAATTTACAAACACTCGTGTACGTGACATACATCCACTGATAAGATTACTCATAAATATGTTGTTGGTATCTAAAACGTGTTATGCATCGTCGATTATCAGAGGCATTTCATCAATCCCTTTCTAAATGTATGAATTCCATCGTTAATTCGATCGTTATTTGCCATTTTTGCCGAGTCAC
Source organism: Dreissena rostriformis (assembly GCA_007657795.1). Lineage (NCBI taxonomy): Eukaryota > Metazoa > Mollusca > Bivalvia > Myida > Dreissenidae > Dreissena > Dreissena rostriformis. The sequence continues at coordinate 9,473 of VMBQ01008809.1, forward strand.
AATTTATTTTTTAATGTATAGTCTGCCATCTTGTTAAAATGATGTAAGCGACAGGTGCGCATANACACTCCAGTCTCCATATCTCACAAACTGTTGAGACTTCTCTACACTCCAGTCTCCATATCTCACAAACTGTTGAGACTTCTCTACACTCCAGTCTCCATATCTCACAAACTGTTGAGACTTCTCTACACTCCAGTCTCCATATCTCACAAACTGTTGAGACTTCTCTACACTCCAGTCTCCATATCTCACAAACTGTTGAGACTTCTCTACACTCCAGTCTCCATATCTCACAAACTGTTGAGACTTCTCTACACTCCAGTCTCCATATCTCACAAACTGTTGAGACTTCTCTACACTCCAGTCTCCATATCTCACAAACTGTTGAGACTTCTCTACACTCCAGTCTCCATATCTCACAAACTGTTGAGACTTCTCTACACTCCAGTCTCCATATCTCACAAACTGTTGAGACTTCTCTACACTCCAGTCTCCATATCTCACAAACTGTTGAGACTTCTCTACACTCCAGTCTCCATATCTCACAAACTGTTGAGACTTCTCTACACTCCAGTCTCCATATCTCACAAACTGTTGAGACTTCTCTACACTCCAGTCTCCATATCTCACAAACTGTTGAGACTTCTCTACACTCCAGTCTCCATATCTCACAAACTGTTGAGACTTCTCTACACTCCAGTCTCCATATCTCACAAACTGTTGAGACTTCTCTACACTCCAGTCTCCATATCTCACAAACTGTTGAGACTTCTCTACACTCCAGTCTCCATATCTCACAAACTGTTGAGACTTCTCTACACTCCAGTCTCCATATCTCACAAACTGTTGAGACTTCTCTACACTCCAGTCTCCATATCTCACAAACTGTTGAGACTTCTCTACACTCCAGTCTCCATATCTCACAAACTGTTGAGACTTCTCTACACTCCAGTCTCCATATCTCACAAACTGTTGAGACTTCTCTACACTCCAGTCTCCATATCTCACAAACTGTTGAGACTTCTCTACACTCCAGTCTCCATATCTCACAAACTGTTGAGACTTCTCTACACTCCAGTCTCCATATCTCACAAACTGTTGAGACTTCTCTACACTCCAGTCTCCATATCTCACAAACTGTTGAGACTTCTCTACACTCCAGTCTCCATATCTCACAAACTGTTGAGACTTCTCTACACTCCAGTCTCCATATCTCACAAACTGTTGAGACTTCTCTACACTCCAGTCTCCATATCTCACAAACTGTTGAGACTTCTCTACACTCCAGTCTCCATATCTCACAAACTGTTGAGACTTCTCTACACTCCAGTCTCCATATCTCACAAACTGTTGAGACTTCTCTACACTCCAGTCTCCATATCTCACAAACTGTTGAGACTTCTCTACACTCCAGTCTCCATATCTCACAAACTGTTGAGACTTCTCTACACTCCAGTCTCCATATCTCACAAACTGTTGAGACTTCTCTACACTCCAGTCTCCATATCTCACAAACTGTTGAGACTTCTCTACACTCCAGTCTCCATATCTCACAAACTGTTGAGACTTCTCTACACTCCAGTCTCCATATCTCACAAACTGTTGAGACTTCTCTACACTCCAGTCTCCATATCTCACAAACTGTTGAGACTTCTCTACACTCCAGTCTCCATATCTCACAAACTGTTGAGACTTCTCTACACTCCAGTCTCCATATCTCACAAACTGTTGAGACTTCTCTACACTCCAGTCTCCATATCTCACAAACTGTTGAGACTTCTCTACACTCCAGTCTCCATATCTCACAAACTGTTGAGACTTCTCTACACTCCAGTCTCCATATCTCACAAACTGTTGAGACTTCTCTACACTCCAGTCTCCATATCTCACAAACTGTTGAGACTTCTCTACACTCCAGTCTCCATATCTCACAAACTGTTGAGACTTCTCTACACTCCAGTCTCCATATCTCACAAACTGTTGAGACTTCTCTACACTCCAGTCTCCATATCTCACAAACTGTTGAGACTTCTCTACACTCCAGTCTCCATATCTCACAAACTGTTGAGACTTCTCTACACTCCAGTCTCCATATCTCACAAACTGTTGAGACTTCTCTACACTCCAGTCTCCATATCTCACAAACTGTTGAGACTTCTCTACACTCCAGTCTCCATATCTCACAAACTGTTGAGACTTCTCTACACTCCAGTCTCCATATCTCACAAACTGTTGAGACTTCTCTACACTCCAGTCTCCATATCTCACAAACTGTTGAGACTTCTCTACACTCCAGTCTCCATATCTCACAAACTGTTGAGACTTCTCTACACTCCAGTCTCCATATCTCACAAACTGTTGAGACTTCTCTACACTCCAGTCTCCATATCTCACAAACTGTTGAGACTTCTCTACACTCCAGTCTCCATATCTCACAAACTGTTGAGACTTCTCTACACTCCAGTCTCCATATCTCACAAACTGTTGAGACTTCTCTACACTCCAGTCTCCATATCTCACAAACTGTTGAGACTTCTCTACACTCCAGTCTCCATATCTCACAAACTGTTGAGACTTCTCTACACTCCAGTCTCCATATCTCACAAACTGTTGAGACTTCTCTACACTCCAGTCTCCATATCTCACAAACTGTTGAGACTTCTCTACACTCCAGTCTCCATATCTCACAAACTGTTGAGACTTCTCTACACTCCAGTCTCCATATCTCACAAACTGTTGAGACTTCTCTACACTCCAGTCTCCATATCTCACAAACTGTTGAGACTTCTCTACACTCCAGTCTCCATATCTCACAAACTGTTGAGACTTCTCTACACTCCAGTCTCCATATCTCACAAACTGTTGAGACTTCTCTACACTCCAGTCTCCATATCTCACAAACTGTTGAGACTTCTCTACACTCCAGTCTCCATATCTCACAAACTGTTGAGACTTCTCTACACTCCAGTCTCCATATCTCACAAACTGTTGAGACTTCTCTACACTCCAGTCTCCATATCTCACAAACTGTTGAGACTTCTCTACACTCCAGTCTCCATATCTCACAAACTGTTGAGACTTCTCTACACTCCAGTCTCCATATCTCACAAACTGTTGAGACTTCTCTACACTCCAGTCTCCATATCTCACAAACTGTTGAGACTTCTCTACACTCCAGTCTCCATATCTCACAAACTGTTGAGACTTCTCTACACTCCAGTCTCCATATCTCACAAACTGTTGAGACTTCTCTACACTCCAGTCTCCATATCTCACAAACTGTTGAGACTTCTCTACACTCCAGTCTCCATATCTCACAAACTGTTGAGACTTCTCTACACTCCAGTCTCCATATCTCACAAACTGTTGAGACTTCTCTACACTCCAGTCTCCATATCTCACAAACTGTTGAGACTTCTCTACACTCCAGTCTCCATATCTCACAAACTGTTGAGACTTCTCTACACTCCAGTCTCCATATCTCACAAACTGTTGAGACTTCTCTACACTCCAGTCTCCATATCTCACAAACTGTTGAGACTTCTCTACACTCCAGTCTCCATATCTCACAAACTGTTGAGACTTCTCTACACTCCAGTCTCCATATCTCACAAACTGTTGAGACTTCTCTACACTCCAGTCTCCATATCTCACAAACTGTTGAGACTTCTCTACACTCCAGTCTCCATATCTCACAAACTGTTGAGACTTCTCTACACTCCAGTCTCCATATCTCACAAACTGTTGAGACTTCTCTACACTCCAGTCTCCATATCTCACAAACTGTTGAGACTTCTCTACACTCCAGTCTCCATATCTCACAAACTGTTGAGACTTCTCTACACTCCAGTCTCCATATCTCACAAACTGTTGAGACTTCTCTACACTCCAGTCTCCATATCTCACAAACTGTTGAGACTTCTCTACACTCCAGTCTCCATATCTCACAAACTGTTGAGACTTCTCTACACTCCAGTCTCCATATCTCACAAACTGTTGAGACTTCTCTACACTCCAGTCTCCATATCTCACAAACTGTTGAGACTTCTCTACACTCCAGTCTCCATATCTCACAAACTGTTGAGACTTCTCTACACTCCAGTCTCCATATCTCACAAACTGTTGAGACTTCTCTACACTCCAGTCTCCATATCTCACAAACTGTTGAGACTTCTCTACACTCCAGTCTCCATATCTCACAAACTGTTGAGACTTCTCTACACTCCAGTCTCCATATCTCACAAACTGTTGAGACTTCTCTACACTCCAGTCTCCATATCTCACAAACTGTTGAGACTTCTCTACACTCAAGTCTCCATATCTCACAAACTGTTGAGACTTCTCTACACTCCAGTCTCCATATCTCACAAACTGTTGGGACTTCTCTTCACTCCAGTCTCCATATCTCACAAACTGTTGAGACCCTCTACACTCCAGTCTCCATATCTCACAAACTGTTGAGACTTCTCTACACTCCAGTCTCCATATCTCACAAACTGTTCCCCATTTCAGCCATGCGAGGTTACATGACGTATAGGGCAGTACCAGACATGCCGCGGTCTTCACGGTACCTCCTCAAGGACTATGTCAATGTAAGCTGCTTCTCAATGTTCTGGGCTATCTCCTACACTATTTTAGCAGTGACAGTAGCCAAAATCACCATGGACTACCACAATTTTAGCAAATATAAGAGGGTTTCTTTGGCTCCTAGTTCTGATTTCTTAGCACCATCATAGCATGTAAGACTGTAAAAGCAAATTCAGGAACATTTTTATATGGTTGGTTTTGATTTCTCTTAAAATTATGGCATTATGCTTTGAAAGAAATACTTTGAACAAACAATCGCGATGAAATCCTCACATTGAAAATATTTTTCAATGGAGATTCATGTGAAGATGTGTATGATAATAGATGCATTCAAGTTCAATACCTTTTTCAAACAGTGTTGGTACAGTTCAAATAACAGAACTAATCACTTTACTAAATCATAATTGTGCAATTAGTAAAATTTCACGAACATTCACAATATAGTGATTTTGATGTCATTAAAAGGCATTAAAAGCAATGGCTGCCACTTTTTAACTGGATTCTTGAATTATTGCAAAATATTTACTATATGTTATGATATTTATACCCATCATGAAAGCCCATAAATAAATGTTGACAGAGTATGTCAACCCATGCCAAAGACGAGCAGATCTTTATGGACACGAGGTCCGATAACTTTTAAAATTTATCGGACCTCATACAATTTTATCGGACCTCATTTTTCTTAAACGCTCGAAACCAGTAAAATTCAATTCAACCACTCAATGATGTATCGCCTACATCACAAAACAAGGTGCAATATTTGACTGGTTCTAATAATCATGCTTGGAGTTTGTTACGTCACCAGCAAAGACACACAGTTCGACTGTTTTTTTTTTTTTTTTTTAAGTTAAATAATCTATCGAATAGAAATAAACATAAACTATTTCGTATTTTTTTTTACATACTCCTAGTTTTGTGTTCATTTTCAATTAAAGTTGTACGTATTGTTTGTCCAAGGTCCGATGTCTTTCGCATGGGTTGGCGTATGTATGTTTTTACAAAATATGTCAGTCAAGCATATCACAGCTTTCTGAATAACAAAACATGGTTTCTCTCAAATCTTGTAGTTAGACCTATCGTTCATTACATTATGACTTAAAGATCATTTTTGAATACTATTTGTGCATCCTTCATATAGAAAATAAGACTGCCGGAATTATATGGATCATCTTTTTCAGGGCTTTTTTCAAAGGAAGTTTGGGAGTAATATACTCCTTATTGGTGTCTCAGTATCACACTTAAAACAAAACGCTTAAAACTTCAAATATCCAACGCTTGGGCCTCAGGTCTTCCAAACTTTTCACCTGTACAAGGAATGGTTATCATTATACCCCCACAAACAAAGTTTAGGGGGGTATATAGGAGTGAACTTGTCTGTCTGTCTGTCAGTCTGTCTGTCGGTCGGTCTGTCGGTCGGTCCGTATTGGTTGTCCGCTCTCTAACTCAAGTTGTTTTCATCAGATCTTCACCACACTTGGTCAGAAGTTGTATCTAGATGATGTCTAGGTCAAGTTCGAATATGGGTCATGCCGGGTCAAAAACTAGGTCACGGGGTCACTTAGTGCGTTTTTAACATTCAGCATGTTGTCCGCTCTCTTATTCAACTAGTGTTCATCCAATCTTCACCAAAGTTGGTCAGAAGTTGTATCTAGATGATGTCTAGGTCAAGTTCGAATATGGGTCATGCCGGGTCAAAAACTAGATCACAGGGTCACTAAGTGCATTTTAAACATTCAGCATGTTGTCCGCTCTCTAATTTAAGTAGTTTTTATCTAATCTTCACCAAACTTGGTCAGAAGCTGTATCTAGATGATGTCTAGGTCAAGTTCGAATATGGGTCATGCCGGGTCAAAAACTAGGTCACGGGGTCACTTAGTGCGTTTTTTAACATTCAGCATGGTGTCTGCTCTCTTATTCAAGTAGTTTTCATCCGATCTTCACCAAACTTGGTCAGAAGTTTCATCTAGATGATCTTAAGGCCAAGTTCGAACATGGGCCTTGCCGGGTCAAAAACTAGGTCTCGGGGTCACTTAGTGCGTTTTAAACATTGAGCATGGTGTCTGCTCTCTAATTGAAGTAGTTTACTTCCGATCTTCACCAAACTTGGTCAGAAGTTTTATATAGATGATCTCTAGGCCAAGTTCGAACATGGGCCATGCCTGGCCCAAAACTAGGTCACTGGGTCACTTACCGGTAGTACGTTTTACACATTCATTATGGTGTCAGCTCTCTAATTCAAGTAGTTTTCATCCGATCTTCAACACACTTGGTCAGAAGTTGTATGTAGATGATGTGTAGGTCAAGTTCGAACATGGGCCATGCCGGGTCAAAAACTAGGTCACGGGGTCACTTAGTGCGTTTTAAACATTGAGCATGGTGTCCGCTGTTTTTTGTGAAGACAACATGCAAAATATTCTGTGTCAATTCGGCATGTGGGGGTATTCGTCACGTCTGTGACAAAGCTCTAGTTA